>VICI01000060.1:0-78571 GCA_019593645.1 Akabosia matsudoensis | reverse complement strand
TCTGTACATTGTAAATGGCAGAACCGGACAGGTCGTCGTGAATGCACAGTACGTAGGTATTACTTGAAATAACATTATTGGTGTTGAAAAAGCATTCGAGATGAAAAATTTAGAAAGAAAAATTTGTTTATGAAATAGATTGAATAGGAAAAAGGACTGCTTGCTTTACTTACGTAATTTTCTTCATTTCTTAAGCGGCTCCCATAGCACTAAAGCTGTTGCCATGATGTTTAATGGCGAACTCGATTTTATAAAAAAAGAAAAGTTGTGACGGTTTGAGTGAAAGCGCCCACATGTTCTTTGTAGCAGTAATAAATGCTCGGTTAGTTTCTGTATCCTTTTTTATAGTTTACAGCTTTTACCTTGAAGTTTTCCTCCTACGCAGAAGAAAACATGGAAATGACTGGATACGTTTCATTCCATAGTAAAAGTAGTGCAGATCTAGTAAACGTCGTGAAAACGATTGGAGAATATACTGCCGTAAGACACAAAACCTCCAAGAAAGTTGCAACACAACCGAAAAATAGGATTTACAAGTGTGTTGATTTCATCCCAAACTTATCTAGGTAGTACAATGTATGAAGAACCTGAATGTTTTCGCCTCTTTTAAGAGTTTGTGTAAAACCTAACTGTGGCGCAGCTAAACACCCACAAGTTGTAAGCCTCTGCTCTAAAGAGGATAACATCTAAATAAAAAAAGTTTGAAGGCTGAAACCACAACCAAGTGTATCCGTTTTATGTATAAAAAGGAACATGCTGATTTTCTAGTAACTCTTGGGGAAAAGTGAAAAGTATCTGAGAAGAGAAAAGGTTGTCACAGAAAAATATCTTTCCAACTTTTCTTGCGTTTTACTTGATCCGATTTATCCTTTCAGGGATCCGATTGTGGTTTATTTTTTGTCCAATAGAAGAAAATACTGACTTCAACACGAAATGTACGACTTTGATATTTGCTCTTCATCATGGCATCATCTTTAGAAAAATGAGCGGCCAAAGCTCAGAGAAAGATGTATGATGTAACAACGTTTTATGGAGTCGAAGAACAAAGCCTTTCTGCCTGTGCGTAATGCAGGTGGCAGCAAAGTTAGAAAAAAGTGTGAGATAAATTCAGTCCGTTTGCGTTTCCAATGTTTGGATGCCATTTTTCCTCATGACTAGAGACGGAATGTCGTTGGGTACAGGAGTGTGGAGGCTCAAGATAATATTGAAAAAAATGGCTGAGTTTCTTAAGAATGTATTCTTTCCTTTTAGGTAAGATTATCATCAGTCTGGAAGAGTTTAGTGCTAGTACATCCTCTACTGTAATATTCATAAGACGTCATAGATTCCTTGTCGTCTTTCAATAGTTTTCAGTTCATATCTTTATCCTCCCGACGCAGTCAGAGAAATTTTAGTGACTGGGGAAACCCCGGAAAAGGAATAAATCACATAATTTTCTGCTTTCTCTCTTGACGCCCAACAGCCCCCAGTGGATAAATTTCCGTCGTTTTTTTGTTTCCAAACTGGTATCAAAGCGAGAGCAGATTGCGGATAGATTTTTTCTGGTTTTGATTCTCCAGCTGTGACATTCATTTTTTTATCGACATCACATTCCCAAACTGGCTGGAGAGTGTGCGTGCTCTCTGACTGAGCTACAAACTGATGGCCGGATGCGATGTAGTTGCTACGTGCTACCCCTATCATGCCAGTGATATTTTACTATGACTGTTCATTGATACAAGCTATGAAGAGCAGATTACAAAAGTAACCATTCCTTTTAAATTTGAAACCCCCTATTATTGCGCTGCTTCATTTGCTTCCGGATCTGGTCTACAACAAAAATGCTGCACCTCAAAAATAGACTTCAAAGAAATAATAAAACTGTTTACAAATCTTAATACATGGATTTGAGAGCCACAAAATTACAAACGACAAGTTGATCGAATCGGAAGTTGCCACTAAATTTCTTTAAGTTAGCAAACGTATGTTCATTTCATGGCTAGTTTCCCTTACTTGATATGCAGCTCTAAGGTGGAAATAAGCAAGCACTTCAGATTCCGTAAACAAAAGTTCCTAATTTTCTCGCTATGGCCTGCACTGACAGTCCAGGTCAAGTCCCAATGGTTTTTAGACCAGAAGTCTTCCACCATGCTTCCACCTTCCTTTGCTGAATTAAATTCCTATTTAAAACCGGAATATTCTAAAAACGCGTAACTGTGCTTACTTTACTTTCTTTTCTACATATTTTCTATGTGTAACTCAATGCAAAAACAATTTGTCACTGTGCCCAATCGCGTGCCTGTATGCAAATCTTATGCTACCAAATGGTAGCAAGTTAACGAGCTTGCAGTTGTTTCCCTTGTCAGTGGCATCAAGCGCCACGGCATGAGAGGGTGACGACATTTCTAAAATTGCAACATTTTCTGGCAAACCTTATTAACGAGCTTTTATGCTCAAAACTCCAAAGTATGCATAATAAATGTATGAAAGTATCCGTAGTAAAAACAACGTGAGGACCTGTCTAAAAGTAAAAGTTGTTTTAGTAGCAGTTTGTTTTCTTTTACTCCTCCTAGTTTTTCCTCTCATGTAATATGCAAAATTACTCTATTCCAGTTTTATAACATATTTTTTACTGGATTTTCTTCTAGGTGAATAACTACTACCACCGATCGTAGAACAAGCAGCGGCACTTGTTTTACCTTTCTACCTCTACACGCCTAGGAATATGGTGACTCCTCTCAGCTCCTTCACACGCTCTTGGCCATACGGAAAATAAATGACGGTTTGTTGTGAAAGTAATTTTTTAGGAACGCCACAACAGTTACAGCACTTTTCTTTCAGTCGCTTTTATTTACTTGACTATCATCTAACAAAAGCAAAAAAAAAAGTGTGCTTTCACTGGAGCGAAAGTGTGAAGGCACGAGGACTGTAAAAGTTTCCTCCGCATATTATTTCCCAACGTATTTCCTATTAAGGTAGTAGTTGTCGACTCTCACTATCATCATATGGATACTCTCTGGAACAGTTTAAAAACATTATTGTTTTTTTATAAGACACTTTTTTGCATTCGTTCCATTTATTTTGTCGACGAAGGAAGTACTCTCGTAGCGAAACAAGTTTTTTGGAGTGTGTGTAATGACATTTTCTTGTGTGGGTAGACTGCACATTCTACTCATAAGTTTTACAGTGTTTTTGTAACTATTTGCCGTAACATTTGGTACTTGGTAAGCAATAAACCCTAAGAAAATAACTGCATTAAAAGTGAAAAAGCGAAAAAAACACCAACTTCGAAAAAACTACACTAATCCAAATAAAGTTAAACTACAAAAAACTTTAGGTACTCATTGTTTTCTGTGTATCACCGTTCTAAAAAGTGATCATTATGATTTGAAAGTACACCTCTTTTCGCGATTCTTTTCGCACTCTGATAAAACGTTTGGACATTATACGCGGGCTGTTGGTCAAATGGTCATACAAAAAACTTTCTCCTCAGGTGAAGCAGTGTTCGTTTTTTAAGTTTAAAAGTGAAAGTTACAGAGAGCCAGTGACAAAAACGAAGGTAGGTAGAAAGGTAACCAATTTGGTGATTTATTGCTGATAATATTCCTTCTTCATGACCTATCGCAATGGGATATCAGAGAAAGGAAACAAAACGACGAAAAAGTGGAAGTGGCAGCGGCTGCACAAGCTCACCACTCAATTACTCCTCGTCCGGTACTGTTGACTCTTCGGGGAAATTTTCAGCGACCCCAGCAATGTCTCCAGCGACAAGATTGAGTTCTACTGTTTACACTCAGTCCACCAAGGTTCCCGTAATGGAAGGTGAATGTGATCGTATCAGGTCGTATTTACACGACCGCTTTGTCAATACTGCTGACCACGACAGTTTCCTACGGTGTCGTGAGTCAGGAGGAAAGACTTGTTTAAAATGTAACAGCGTTATTAGCCGTAGCAGTACATCGAGTGAAAGCAAAACAATTCATGAGGCAAGGGACGGCAGGTGTTTTTATGATAAAACTAACTGGCAAGAGATCTCGCAAAGAGAAGCTAACATTTCCGGTGAACTTCCAACAAGTTTGACCATCAGTTGTAGTGAAAGCTCAACACGCTTGGTTGACTCGAAAAAAATGAGCCGGAAAAGAAAGAAAAATTCAGTAACTACAAACTCTAGAATAAAAAGCAGGACCAGTACAATTCCATCGTCGCATGTACAACTCACTGACTTTTCTTCGATAAAATCCCCCCAAAAAGAATGGTTTGTGAAGACGGAAAGTATTAAACGTGACACTGATGAAGTAGATATGTCAAGAGTGGATGAGTCAGTCCCGGAGACGCCAGTGGAACAATGCTTACAACCGCTGTTGCCAACCAACCTGCATGAGTTCAGTTTGTGCTCCCGTTTAAATAATTTACCCTCGTGCTGGATCACCTCGTGGCCATTCATCCTCAAAAAGACCATTAGATTAGGGCATCTGTTTATGACTCCGGAGGCGAAAAGTGTCCCATTTAGAGAATCGAGGAAAACTTTCTCTGACAGTTCACCAACCGCTAATACCACTCGCCATACGTTTTCTCAAAAGACGAACCAAATACTAACATCACATCACGCCAAAGATAACTGCCACTTGTGTTTGTCCTCTTTGTCGCCAGTACCCCTGCCATCAGACTGCCTCAACGGTTCCCGAAAGGAACCCAAATTGGTGCAGGTTGATCTACCGGAAAACAGTTATGGATCTGTAGCCAATAAAAATTCCACTCAAGAAAGTTCAACTTCTAGCCTGAAAGAGGAGCAACATCCCTACCAATACCACAACTTTAGCACAAAGTCTGCTTCATTTCCTCGTTTATTTTCTCTATTTTGGATTATTGCACTTCTGACGGGATCTTGGATTAATCCTTGTTTTGCCCAAGGTAAGACAAATATATATTGTATCTTTGAGCGTGAAAAATAGCCCTCGGAAATGCGTAGAAGAAAGATAAACCAGTAGGGGTAGTAATATTATTTTTATGTGACACTCCCAATTCCATTTTCTATCTTTCCCGATGGGTTGTTTTCAATGGTACTTTTAAACAACATTATTCATTCCACAAGGCTTTTGTAGACAAAGAAAACAACTCGGTTGGAGTATTCTCATCGAGCTACCCATCCCTGCAGTCCATTTATCTTTCTCATTGTCGTCGTCGCTGGTTTTTTGAGACAATAGAACTCATTTGAGTGAAATATTGATATTTTGTCAACCAACCAATTTTCTTGTCGCTTATTGTACCTAAAGAAGAAACGTCTTGTCTTAGGAAACAATAACGCTTTTTGCCGTTACTTGACAAGTATGCTAATTAGTGAGCTCAATAGTAATGTAAATTGACTGTGCAACGAGTAATAAAAAATTAGGATACTACCGTCACATGTCGTAGCACTTTTTTCTGCATTGTATTGCAAAAAAGCGTGCATTTTTCGTTTGGCCTTCATTATTTTCTCTCCATTGATAAAAAAAAATCTACGGACACAGTGGCGGCGACAGTGGCCGCCTACTTGTTAGGAACACAACACAGCAATAAAAATGTCTAGTAATGTGTCATTTCCTAAGTAACTTGTGTTGATTAATGGGTGGTGTCGTTTTTTGGAGAAATACCAGCCCACGAACTCAGTCATTGTGTTTTTCACGTGTTGATAATTGAAGATCGATAATTCTCATCCTTTACCTTAATTCCTCGGATTTTTAAAATCAATATCTGCTTGCTCGTAACTCACGTATAAAGACTTTCCGTGACAGAATCTAACCTGAATAAATAATTTATTGACGTTGAAATTTTAGTGTGTAGTCTTACCGCAAATATGCAGATCAGAAATTGGTGTTTTCTGGTATTTTCTTCAATTCCACACAACGTGTCGTCATGTAACAAAGGATTGGCTGCCAGTGTCAGACCATTCTAGCGTAATGTAGGTAAACATTTTTTGTTTTTAATGCAAAACGCTTTTGTGTTGGTTTACCAAAGCAACCGCGTGTTGTGAGCTTAGAAATGTCATTGTATGTAAAATGCATGTACAACAACATCACGGTATCCACCATGCTATATATATGATTGTCACCGTGAAGAGTAAATACACTGGAAATTTGAATTTTGTATGATGAACAGTTAGAGTGTGATGAAACTAGATATGTGAAGGCTTTTCATGTAAAATGTCGTCTTTTAACTTTGCATTTCATTTCGAATTCCTGACTTTATTATATTCGGCTCTTTCATCGTCTCCCAGCATTTGATAGGAAAAAGGTTCAAGTTACTGTCACCGATATTATTTTTCGTACACGCACACAAAGCAACCACAGAATGAATAGAGTACGAAACTGGGTGTGCTCTGAATTGAAAGAGAACGGGAAAAGATAACAGTGCTCACGGAAAATGTGTTGTTGTTTAGGATGCCGCTCCTAGAACTATTTACTATGGTTATGGTGCAGTTTGCTTCCTTTAGCTGACTATTTGATGCTTTTATATGACCATTTCTGAAATTCCGTTCAATCTATTCCGCGATCTCCTACGGAGAAACAGTGCAAATGTTTATTCCAGAGCAAACAGTGGAGCTTTTATTGGTTGGTCCAACGCCGGATCCCGATTGATCGGACAATAAGCATTTCCAATTTTCACACACAATGCGCCATGTCGTGTTACAGAAGGCGATGCTGTCAAAACTTTAATTCTTCAAGGTCCTTGAATACGGACAGACAGGTCTAGGGTAGATTAGTTGTTTCGCTTTGATAATTCAATTTAATCAAGGCAATCTGCTAGCTAAACACTCGCCCAGCAGGAGAGAAACCAAAAACACGGTTTATTGTGTTCCTCTGAAAACTCAAAGCCTATTGGGAAAGTGACACATTAATCATGTTGACATGTAAGGAGGTTTTGCGTTATTGCGTTTACAGATGGCCAAAATTATCTCATCTTTAATGGAAACAAATCAGTAAAAATTCTATCTATCGCAGAAAATAGTCAGGTTTATCAAACTACTTCCTGGTCTGGTAGGCGTAGGAATGTTTAGATAAAACAATGTAAACAACCTTGACTTTTTCTGGAGCGGCCAGTGAATATTAGTTAGCTGAAAACCGCTTTCCATGCAACACAAGGTGCGTGTTTGAGTAAAAACAACCCGACACCCGAAGAATATAATTTATCGAAAAAAATAGCTGTATGCCAATGAAACCATTTGATAAACAATTTCATGTATATGTATAAAACGCATTTAGGCACTATACTTTACTGTGTTGAGTATCAAAGAACTACAGTTACTTTTTGAACATGATGGCAGTTTTTTAAAAAGTTATCAGTACTTCAAAGCTGGGGACAGTGAAAGCAATTTGTTCAAGTTGCTACAGAGACGTGTAATAAAGATCGAAAACCTTTCACCCAGAAACACGAACATATAAAGTAAGTATAGCAATTGTAATTTTGATTGCTACTTTATCGTGCAATTGAACAGACTGGACGAAAGATTAAATAAATATTTATATTCAGCTATACTGTTGCGAATTCGTTTGAATTTCACTATTGAGTTGAAATGAGACATTGCATATGAAAATTATTTGCCACACAGTATATTATGTACTGTCATAGGCGATTTGAAAAAATTGGCATGAATCAAAGGTAAGCAGTAGTTATTACCTTTTGTCAAAACTTTCGCCATGTGCGTACACAAATTAGCACTATGAGAATAAACTTGTTTTTCCAATATCGTTAATTAATAATGCTACCTATTTGAGTGTTTGCCAATCAAAATTTTACCATGATCAAATGTTTTCCAAATTAATGCTTGGAGCCTCAAAAATGTATGCAAAAAATTATGACAAACCAGATCAATAACATTGCAGCAAGCTGGCTGGCCGGTGTAGTAAAAAGTAAACAAACTTGATAAAAAATCAATATTTCTTCTAAAAAAAGACTATGCCGTTTGCTGTTGTCTTTGTAAGAAATTAATAATGGGAGAAAACGACAACGAAAGAAAACTGCTAGAAATTGCTATATTTTATGCCTCATTGACTTTCATACAGGAGATTTGACGGGTGAAAGAGCAAACTCATGTCCCTGTAGAAGAGATAAGCGTAACAACATGTTCTTATGTAGACTATGATGAAAATGATTGTTTGTCCCCGAAATGAAAGCGACTGGAAAATATGTTGGAACTCGGTGGATCTCATCGTTCCCCCTTGCATGCCATTCTATCTTATCTCACCATCGTTGCTGGCGAATTCCCATCAAACGTTTTGAACAAGCATAAAAGGATGCTTTTAGGAAAGAGTTTAACTTTAATTTTTATTCACCTTTCAACATTTTCTAACCAACTTTGAAATAGTTTGAGCAACATTTGTGCTTAAAGTAGTACTTAAGCATTTTTTTCCGTGTCTGCTTATGATCCTGACGTGAATAATTTTCGTTTGAGTTGAGAAAGTAATTCTGCGCGTTGGCCAAATATTTCAACTTTTTGCGTATATCTGTGCTTGTAGAAGTTAACTAAGATTACATGGGTCTTTTCTGGGTGACTAATCTGCACCTACTTTAGCTTTTTGTACGTATACGAACTCTGGTGATTTTTTCTTCTGTAAAAATTTAAGAATTAATTTACTGCTCAGATTATCTTACTTTAAAAAAGTTTTGTTTTGAGTAATTCTTGGGCTCATTTTTTTTACGAAAGCCAAGAAAACTTTAAGCTACTCAACTTGTTACTTGGGTTGTCATCGTCACGATAAAAAGAACTTGAATGTTCATCAGTATCCTTTACATATGCTACTTATTTTTAGCCAACTTTCTATGGGAATGAAATGAAAGCGATTTAAAGTAAAGAGTAAAAAACATGCGGAAATTGGGATTTTTGACAGAGGACAACTTTCCTCGCTACTTTAAACTTCTACTGTGTCCAACGAAAAGGGGAAAACTTTTAAGAATTTTTTTACGAAAAGTTTTCGAGCTTCGTTTTGTGCGACAAGCGTTGTAAGCTTTCTCATTTCACCTGAATGAATGTATAAAATCTTTTGATATTATTCATCTGGTTAATAGACAATCTCCATTCTACGTACCTAAACTTAGTGAGGTCACCTCTTCAAAAATAATACGGTGACGTTTCTCTACCATGCATACGTCGGAAAATTTACCAGCTGCAATCACTCATCTCCAGAACCCAGAAAGTGAAGAGCGATTTAAACAACTGGCTCGCAATCATTGTAGCCGAGAAAGATGAGTTATTTTTTTCGTTGGGCTTCCTACAATCCCACTCTTTTGTACAACCCAGTGTAAAATTAAGTTGGCCAGTATGTAGCTTACAGGAGAAATGTGCACACCACGACAGGGAAAAATTACGGCAGTTAAGATGAGACTGTGGAGAAAGTTTGCCTGGAAATATGCTAGGTCTGTACGATGTACCGGATTTTTTCGCTAAATGAAAGTCGCCATCTGATATATTTGATCCTTTTTGTCTTGTTATTATTAATATAACACAGTTGTTGCAGTTTTAGCAGCCACTATTACTCTGAATTGTACAGTAGAAGTTTTCCTTGAGTTACCATGTAGCAAGCCGAGACAGACGATTATTATAGGAAAGTGTGGAGTTACAAAGAGATACTGTTCTAGCCATATACGCGCCAAAAAGAAGCGATCCTTTTGTTTAGAATGAAAAGAGAAACTGGAGAAAGTTGACATTGGAAAAGAGGTGGAGAGGAGAATGACGGTGAGGCACAAAAGCGAGAGACGCAGAAAAGGTGCATATCAAAAGGATAACCCTTTTTTGTGTCTGTAAATACAACGTACGCCCGTATATGTGTTTCCCATATGCCTTTCATCTCACAAAATACATTTCCCTGGCTTATATTTTTTTACAGTCTTTACTGATATTCAAGAATAGTGTGGTATACTATTTCCCCAAAGAAACAATATGGTTTTAACCGAAGAAGTGCTCGGACGTGTGAGACATGGAAAAAATTTGCAGAGTTCACACACAGGTCATAAGTGATCTCATACATGGTCGCTCACAATAGTAATTCTCAGAAAAATATGCTGACAGGAATAATATTACAGAGTCTGTGGGTTGCATACAAAGGGGTAAAAGCATGAAATATCTGTGTACTTCCCATTTTACTTGTGATCTTCGGGTCAGAAAATAACACATATTAAAGATTTTCTTTTCGTGTTTAGGTTTGTGTGTTTACCCTCCTGCAACCTAGGCGATGTAAAATGTTTGTCATGACACAGTACAGTTGCTGTTACGTGATTTTTTTTAACCTGAGGTCATAATTAACCGAAATACAAACTGTGTTTTCTTCAGCATGTTGCTTTAGAAGCCCTCAACTAATATCGCATTATTTTCAAACTTTCGGTGGCACCATACATTTTAGAGGGTACAATCTTAGCAAATTGAAAATAATATCGGAAAAAATTAAAAACGGCAACGTTGCGAAACTTTTTATTATTGCTACGCACTTTTTAAATTACAATATTTTTGTGAATATGAAACGAGTTTGCTTGCGTAAGACATTGGGGAAAAATACGCAAGTACGCCCAGTACGTAGTACTACTCACTACTTTATAGTATTTTTTTTATTCCACTTCAACCTTATAAAAAGAAATTCATTAAAATGCACTCAAGCATACACCGTACCATACCATAGAAGCCACATAATGAATCAACCAAGAAAGTAGATTCCAATTTCCATAAAGAAAATATTGAAAAAAACAAGGCTCATTTCGTCCATTGTCTTACTTTCTCTTTCAAACTTTAATATGATTTGTTCGAAACTCCATCGAATGTTTTTCATGATAATTTCATCGTAAAACTAATAATTTCATATGTTTTCAAGGAAAATATCGTAACAGAACAGAACTCACAATTTTGTATGCATGCTATTTCAAGAGTAGGAAAAGACTTATAAATGCTTAACTACACATAGAGTACACCAAGAAGAGATTTTTTTCATAAAAAATAATACGAAGGGGATAAAAATTACTTTTATAATGATTCACTTGGGTTCACTCTACGTTTCATTTCTTTTCTTCTTCGAGCTTATCATATCGCACCAAGACATCAACCCTGTAGCTAGGCCAACCAGGCTATTTGTTTCGTTCACTCCACCAGTGATCAGACCAATGAGCTGTATTTGCTTTGTGAATAGCATGCATATGAAAACTATTATGATGATGATGATGCAAAGCATTCATTCACTTGACTTGACTTTCTCATCTGTTTCCCTCCACTCGTCTTTTCACTCGTCATACAAAACTTTTACTATCACTATTTTTCATGAAAATCTCTAAAAGCATTATGATAAGGAACTCGCTCAGCAGGGTCGAGAAAAAAATTTCCCTTGGGATTTCACTCTTCCCCAAATAACAGAAGCACGAAGTATTGTACTATGAAGGGTGATGATACTACACTACAATTGTGCATCCGTTCCTATGTAAAAAAAAGACATAGACTGCAGTTTTTTATAGGTTTGGGCCCGTAGGAGAATCAACTAATTCAACTTGCATACTATTATGCACCTCTACTTACGTGAGATCAGAAGATTTTGTCAAATTCTAATGTAAACGCAACGAAATATTGAGTTAAGCAAGTAAAATTCAAATCGTGATGACTCAGATTGTTATGCAGATGTTTAGATTGGGACTCACTATACCTATACCTAATATATACATACGAAAAACTTGATTAAACAAGTGTGCATTTGTCAAATACCTCAAAAATGGGTCTGCTTTTCTGAATTTTAAGACGGTGGAGCTCTTCCAATGATGCTGGTCCCGATCCCAACCAGTTGGTCCTGGTTGAGAAAATTTTTAATGTAAACATTGTAAAGTTCCTTACGTCATTTGCGTATTAATATTTTTCTGAGGTAACCATCACTTAAGGTTGAAGCATCGTTTCTTCGTATGGGATAAATACTTACTTAAGGTGTGAATAAAAAAATGACTCATGAAATGAGAAACCAGCAGTGTGCAGTATTCCTAAACAAACAATCAAGATACAAGCCCATTTTTTAAAAAAAAGTACAAAGCTTTTAGAACGTATCAATATGTTCTACGTTCTCTTTTTCTGAATTGTTTATGATGCATCGCATATCACCCGAGCATGGAAGATTCCCGATGTGAACCTACTATGTGAAAATATTACTACATATTTATCGAATGATTTTTTTTGTTTGAGCAGTAAACGTGCCTATATTGAAGGCAAAGTGGCACGGCTAGATACTGGAGAAAAACAAGTATCATGCTGAATAAAAACTGGAGACGGACATATGTGTGTCGTTCCAATTTTTGATATTGTTTCAACTATTTTCATGCTTGGTTTAGCTAGACTATCAGCTTTATAACAGACGACTGCCTGGGCGTTTGTTCTTCAGGAAAATGTCTATTTAAATGATACACTTCTAGTGAGAGAGATAGAGTGGGTGCTTCAATACTTCATGAACGGTTGTGCGTCATATCAGGGTATTTGTGGTGGCACTGGTTCATTAGCTAAAAAGAGGAGCAGTTTTATTGAATGTTTTTAAAAGAGTGCTTACCCTGCACACAACGCACGCCCTGTGAGTCTATATCTCTCTAGAGAGAGAATGTGAGAAATTTGGAAACACTTGAATAACCACTACATTAGATACGTTCTTTTTTGTGTTCTACTTTGTGCACGTTCTCTGAATGTTGCATGTAATATTATTATTTCTGAGGACTTTGAGTGTGCGGACATTGTTATCTTTCCGCTACTACTCGCTGCATACTAAAGCAACACCATATCTGGGTTTCATACAATTGAACGTAGCCATGACTCATTATTTATTTAGGACCAAATTTTGGATAAGTTTGCTAAATTGGAAACCAAGACATAATATTAATATTAATCTGCACTTTCACTGAACTACAAGCAAGTACCCAAGTCTGTCCAATTTTGCAATTAGCAGCAACACTCAAATGCTATAAAATGATTTTATGTGATATATTGTATGTCTGATGTGTATGTTATGTTGTTATATCCTATCTTATATTGCACATGAAGACATAATATACCTTTGACGTCTACTAAATTTTTCGCGAGGCAATCGATTTTGTTTTGTGTTTCCATGAGGTCTTTTTACCTTTTAGACAGATGTAGAAAAAAATAGTCCCACAACATGTGCATTTTGAATTGCTGTACTTTCAGAACAAAATGAGTTAATCCACAGTCGCACAGCTTATGGGTTTGCGAGAGTGTGTGGTAAATAAAAAACAGCCTGAGAGTAAATCTGCACCACTGCCACCACTACCACCTTTTTCTGCTTCTGATGTTTTGCTAGGAGATATCAGTTTCCCCCTTAGCTATTTATGCCTTTGCAGGCCTCTTTTGTTCCAAAAGAGAAAATGAGGTCGTATAATGTATGTTGCATGTTGCAGTAATAAAGCTTCTATGTAGAGATTGTGGAATGGGCTTATCTGTAAACGTCAATGCATCTAAGTTGGGTCTGATATAGGTACATCACACACAGCTCGAGGCAATTTTACCGAAATACGTATACAGAGGTGTGGTACCGAACCTTTACTCCCCACGATCAAACTTTCCTTTGAGAAAAAGTAGGTGAAAGTAAGAAAACATTGGAAGACCCGCTGGTTTTGTGATTTTGCACGAGCTTTCTAGCCGCCATCAAGCGACGTTTTCAAAGCTTATGAAAGTTTACCTTGACCTGTGATGTGGAATTTGTAAATTTTTTTTATTGAAAACTCAATTTATTTCTCTAACCTCATGCCAATAAACTTCAGCACGTATACATATCCTCAAAAAATACAATGACACAATATGAACATGAAAAATATTGGAATATTAAACGACGTAGAGTATTAAAAAGCATTTTTTCTGGTCCCAAAGAAAATAAAGAACATGGTATGTTGAGAAGAAGTTGGTTTCAATACATGCCATGAATAAACGGTAAATATTTCATCATAAAGACGACATGCAAACCAGGCATCGGGGTTTTTTGCTTTCCTGGCACAAAAAAATAAGTACATTTCACTACGCGTGTTTTATCGTGAAATCCGGTCGTTTTCGGCCAGGAGAACCTTCACGGCCGAGGAAAACTATAACTTTCACTCTATTTCGCACATATACACACATGTATCTCCACAATTTTCTAAGGAAATTTTTCGCAAGCTTTCTTTACTTTACACCAAATACGTAGTATGTAATTTCATCTCAATTTTTTTGTGCAACTTTTATTGGATCCGTTACACACATAATCCGTGGCAATTTCATCTATAACGCCTTATCCTTCATATGAAGCTTCAAGAACAACGAGAGAAAGCGTTCAACGAGCGTAAAATTACAGGACAAAAAACTCGCACATTCTGAAGAATCAGTTATAGGGCTCTATGTCCGTCAGTAAGTGTACACTCTCGTCGAAGTACTATTCCGTGATAAATCGCGCATGATACACCCATAAAAAACAATCCTATAAATTATTATAAATTGGCCAAGTTGGTATAAAAATTGGTTTGATGGTACATTCGATGTGAGCCCGTTGGTGAAGCAAACAATACAAAAATAAAACAATATTGGAGAAAGCAACCCTCGGGCCTATTACGTTATGATTGCAAAAATAAGGTACTATCTTCCCGGGATGGCATATACGTACCGTAAATCCTCTAAAGGTGGCCGCCGACGATAAGTAGAGTCCTGACGAGCTTTGGACACCCAGCAAAATTTACAATTTTGGGTTTGATTTGCTTTAATCTGCAGGAATATTCACTAAAAAGCTACAATTAAATTTTTGTCGTGAATTTAAATGACAATGTCGCCCTTAATGAATTGCTCTTTGTCGATAAACTTTGCTAAACGTGTGTTATCTGTGTGGCTCCCACTTCTTATAGTTATAGGTGCCTTGGCGTCATCTAGAGACCCAGCGATCTCTGGAGAACCGACGAAATTTCAAACTTCACTCTTGACCCCAGCGTCCTTTAGAGGCCGGCTATCTTTAGTGACCACGGCGATATATAGAGGATTTACGGTATACAAGAGCTATAGCTAGAAGGAAAGTTCTCATTTCACCACTGAAGAGACTGGTGTGCTGTTTCCTTTCGTAAAAAATACACAAATATATAGCACAAAGATTAGTTTGAGAGGTTTTAGTATGCATGACATGGATATGGAACCCTGCAGGGAGCAAAAAAGGTTAAGGGGGCGCTGTATTCACTTCCTAAATCAAATTATTGTGTTCGTTATGATGGCTGAAAGAACAGTCAGACGTCTGGTGTTTCGTTTTCGTCGTTTCATGCAGATGACTGTGTTTTTGGCTTTTTTCTAAAGCCCTAGAATGCTTTTTTTGTTTTTTTTTTTGCGGAAAAATTGGGTTGTTGTGCTTTTGTATGTGCATTCATTTTGTCGAAAGCAAATATCATGGGAATACAAAAAGTAACAAGAAAAGTAGGTGGTTTATAGGGTTGTGTATATTTTGCGTGAAAGTATCAGGAAAGAATGAGTAGGGATCTTTATGAATTTCCTTCGAGTTTATTTAGGCAACAGAATGGAGATACGTAGGTGGCTGCAAAAAAAACAACAGAATTCCAAGGGAACGGGGGATGCACAGTTTTTTTCGCTAAACCTCTACAGCCTCATCCGCCTATTCTCTGTATCCATTCCTCTTATTCTTTGCCTATTTGCTCTTTCGCCTGGCTACACACATACCTACTATATTATATTCCATTTTTCTCGTTATCTCATAGACATTTCGCGGCATATAGCTTTTTGTTGTTGTACGAAGAGTGACTGTAAATACAGTTTGACATTCGATATTTCCTGTTTCTCTTACATACTTGTCAAATGAGCGTAGGAAATGAATATATTTCTCAAAGGAATTGGTCTGGTATTGCCCACCAGAGATATTGAGGACGTGGGAAAAGAAGTTTTCATTGTATCAATGCATAGCCGAACTATGTAGTATGAAAAAACCAGTCACCGCATATATCTAATAGAATTGTGTTTCTTACCTACTTTCTTACTTTCTCCTCTGCCAGCCGGAAGAGCTTAGGTTTTCATCTACCATAGCCTAGTTTTTTAAAGTATATATTGTGTGGATGCATCGCCTGTACACCAGTAGAAAAATGTTTCGTGTCGTTAAATTGCTACGGAATTCGGAACCCAAGAGCTAACGAGTCTAAGAGAAATATTAAGTCAATCTTCATTTTTCAATGTGCCTGACTGCTTTCTCCTCTGCTTCTACATTTTTCTATATACTTATGACTTTACAGAGAGAGAAAGAGTCAGCAAAAGTTAAAAAACAAGAATAAAAGTGCTCTCTTTTAAGGAGAACCGCTTGTGTGTAGGAGGACTAAAAGTCATCAAAGTTGTCATAACTCTGTAGCTTTCTCTCAAGTCGATCTGTCTTGACATATATGCGTGTCTTCTAGGTGGATTACCTGAATGAGCAGACTGCTTGCGCTCTTGTCAGGGATTTTTTTGCTAAATTTTTTAAAGAAGACATGAAAGCACTTCAGTCGAATGACTTTTTCCTGATATGCTTCGTAACACAGTGAGTCGTGACTTCGTACGTCACAAGATATACAGTTTTGTTTGTTTTTTCCATCTTGACCCGGATGCTCCTGCCAGATAAAATTAAGGCACAACAAATTACACGGAGTTATAGCTCCCTACACCATATTGCAGTGTCAGCAGGCCAAAAAGCCGAGCCCTAAAAATGATGTACACATTTTATTGGATCATCCTCCCGTAGTAAGCCCTTGTTGTACACTTTCAAGACAAGCTGTTTGTACTCTACGCAGGGTGATATGTACTAGTTTTCATAGTGCAGCACAACAAACTAAATTTACTCATACATTAAAGGCCTAGTTTTATTTTTGTGAACCCGAAGTATATTTGTGTCGTTTCTGATGATAGTTCACAATAAAATATATTTTCCAGCTGTGGGTTTCTACAGAGGGGAAGGTTCATAAATATCGTAATCATAATGTGAACCATTTTGCTTTTTTAGCCGTGTTTTTATTGCCGCTTGTGTGGAAAATGTGATAGAGTAGTCTACCTAAGTATTTTTTATGCTTTTTTAGAGACGAAAGAAAGAACAGTGATGTTTTGGCGGAATGGATCATATTATGTGTTTGTGCATTTCTCCATGTTTTTACGATCCAAAACATTCTACTGATCGTTGCTACGCGCGGAACGTTTTTTTTTACCAAAAGACGAACAGCTTCCGTGCGAGAGCAGAGATTTTTAGGAGAGAAAATCGCCGTGCTGATTTATATATTCTTCCCTCTTGTGAGAGGATGTCGTCTACAAACAGACAGACACACGCTTGGTTAGCCACACGAGAGGGCAAAAAGGTCATAAAACTGGAATAATATGAGAATATTACGAATGATGACGGTTATCATGTGAAACGTGAACGAATATTATGCTCTTATATTAGATCAGAGATTTTTATGGTTAGAGCAGAAGTACACAATATAGAAGAATTTACTGTGTGATATCATTCGCTCTCGTAAAAATGAAATCGCTGCAAGCTGTAAAAGAGCGCACAAAAATGTTAAATTAAATGGAACACTATTGATAATTGTCTGAGAAGCTACAAGAAAAAAGCACATGGCTGGTTTTATTATTTTTCTCACGATTTACGATAACTGGTCAAGGAAGTCATTAGTTTTTAAGTGTTGCGGGAGAGTTGAACTTAATGAAATGTGCTAACTGGATATCGCTTTTGACGGATTAGAATGGTAAGCATATGGGTGTCATGAATTAGGGTCTTACTTATCAGGGCGAATGTTTTCGGAGCTCCAGGCCCAGGGATATGATGTATACACAATCTTGATTCCTGTCTTGGTATACGTTTCACTGTAACAGCTGTACTTTCAAGATTTTTTGTCATCTCATCATCCATCAACTGGAAATCGTTAAAAACGAGATGAGAAGCAGGAACTAAAAAAATGGAGCTGCGGCGGATCCCAGATTAGCTGATCTTCCGCTAATTTTATCAATGAATGACCTTTTCTTTTGAGACGCGTTATAAGTCATGTTTACCGGGATGTCTGAAATATTTATCTATCGTCCCTAAAACTTTTAGTAAACTTTCTATCAAGATTATCCTAGATAGATGCAGATGCATCGAAACGAACTTCTTTTCCAGATACATCATTCTTCCAAGCAGAAACTGCTTCGTCCTTCGGTCATTATGATTTTTTTAGCATACAATACTATGCACTATAGCAGTTGGTTAAAGAAGCAGCAACGTTAAAATATTATATTGGGGAATTTCTCCAATATTTTGCAGAAGGATTGGATGAACATAGATAGATTTTTGGATCCTTATCATATAAAAGCAAAAAGAGCACCACTTTAGCTGTCGGTAAAAATTAACTTCCAAGGTAATATCGGAAACTCATGGTAGTCATTATAGTGCAACATACATAGGCCACTATGCCGAATTCCAAATAAATATTTAGAGTAATATTGGTTTTAATACGCGATTTTCCAATAATTTTTTGATCCAACGAGGACAGGATTATGTATCAATCCCCGAATTGTGAATAATACAACAAAACATCGTTGCTGTGGTACAATCTACAGTTACTACATTTATATCTTGGCATGTACATAATAAATATATTTACTGCCTGCAAAGCAAACAACGAAATGATATTTGTTTGGTTTTTATTTTTTATACACAATAACTCTCTGCATTCCCATGTGGAAAGTGGAAGGCAAATGGCTTATAATTTCGGCGACGGCCGCATATTATGTTGCGTCCCAACAAGTAACATATTTTCCATCAAACACACATTATATTGCTTTCTCTTCTTTGGCCTGGAATAAAAATGAATCGATCATTTTGGAACTGGCAAGAAGACTGGTTTCACACAGTTTGTCCATTTTTGTAACATTTTCATTTTTAGTGCGCTCTACTAACAAGCTGTAATGATGGGATTCTTGAAATACCTTTGGCAGAAACAATATTAAAAAGCAGAAATGCTTATATCCAAGGCAAACATAATTCGGGTAACGCGCGAGTTGATGGATGTTGTTGGAAAAGGAAATCGATAAAAAAACTGGAGATATTTCGTAGATGTAGATGTTTTTCTATTGACACAATTCTATACTTTTTGCATATTAGGGCGAACCCCCGGAATGGGAAATGGTAGTAGGTAGTTCTTTTTCTCTTTATGGCGGTGCAAAAAAACCCAGACTGGTTTTATTTCGGACGCAATAAATCTGGAGGGAAAGTGACTGGCAGCGAAGCAAAATAACGTTCGGTTCAGTCTGTAACGGTAAGAAAAAAAGGAAGATTGGAGGCATGCATACTATTTCTGAATTTAGCTGATGAAGTGTACTCGTATGAAATAGACCAGAAAGAAAATTGGGACATGATAGTTTATTTGGTTTCATAATATTTATTTGTTTGCAAATGCAAACTATTATTATTGGCAATATGTAAAGTTGTATACTAACCTATACATAGATGTACATTAAATATTGATGTTCACTGTACACATTTTATTGCATAAAGGGAACATTTTGCTTGCTACATCTCTAAACATGAAGTTTAATATCAATAGGATTGTATTGATTTTAGATAGTTAACTAACCATGACAACTTTATTAAGTAGCGACAGCGTAACAGCCATCTTCCTTGTATGTTTGTCTGTTCTCACAAAGTCACAACAAGATACCTTCGTCTACTCGGATAGTGTGAATTGAAAGAACATTTCTTTCAATTCACCCTGTAGTCGAAGTACTATCTTGTGATGAAATTTCAAAATCATTTATCAGATCCTAATTGCTGCATGTTTCCCTGCATGAGCCTATTTTAGTTCACCTTTCAAATCGAACCTAATCCAATAGGCAATTTCCATTATATTAAACTATTTTTCTTGTTGCCACATATTTAAGGTTTCAGCTTTTTAACGTTTGACGGTTGGAGCTTTTTAGCGCCTTTTTGTTAGTGTTTGAGGTGGTTCAGCTTTATCGCTTGGCGTTAAACGTACCTTTTTGATTTTCTATACTTTGACAATACTTTGACCTGACACCTGAGAATACCTTATACCTGAAGCTATTAGCAAGCACCATATTAGCTTAGCACATGCATGTACTCACCCAACATATGTAGTACATTTTGCGTGACTATAGTGGCCGGACGTCGTCCTGGATATGCAGTACGTTGTGACACATAAAACGCCTTGTTAATCTTCACTCGTCAATAACGTCGGGGAACAACTCTTGCGTAGTATGCTGACGGCGTATTTTTAGACAATATAGTTGGGACAGAGTTTGTGATCATTATAAACTCAACAAAAATATCTATCCAGTCATGTGAAAAATTCATATGAAAGAAATCGTGATCATTAGAAACGGGCGAATAGTTTGCTATTGTTGTCAATGACTAAAATCATAATTTAATACATAACTTAGTCCCAGCGTATCCACGATTAATTGTATTCAAAGTTATGCTGGAACTGAGAGAAAACACAGTATTATAGAACGTAAACTTCAATGCTGGTATATATAAGCGAGTGTGTATGTAGGTAGGTATTCTTTACATTTCTTAGCAAAGCAAAATTCTTAAGTAGGCAGTCCTTGAGTTGTGATGAAAAATGAGTAGAAGCCTTTTAAACGAATAAAAAAACTCTTTATTAATATTGAAACTTTATTGATCCACATTCGCAGTTTTATTACGAGGTGAAATCAATACGAATGAACTACACCGCATTAGACTATAGTTTTGAAAATAAAAAATTTAGTTCTTTGCATTAAATTTACACAGTTTATCACCAGCAAGAACAGATATTTTGGTATTTTTGATTTAAATCGTGGCAATTGGACTATTAGCAAAACCTAACTTTTTTCATGCAGTGATATTCTTAACTCAATATTTGCTTACACTCAACCGCCTTTATGATTTCATACAGCCGTATGCCAAGAACACGTTGGGCATGTTCGAACACATCGTGGAAAAGTCGTCCACACAAACTGTGTTTAGCATATCTAATACAAGTACCGATGCAACCATTTGTGTTAGTATGTTCATCTATTTTTTGAAATATGAATGAGGATTTAAAAGTATCAAAAGCCATTGAGAGAGAAGCTCTTGGCTCTTACATCCCATGTCCCATACCTTCTTAGGAAAGAGAAAGCGTGTCTACACAAGACGTTCTCAAATATGCGGGCACTCATCATTCATAAGGTTCGTGTCGTCATATGTAGTAAAATACTAACAGACGACCTTTTCCTTGGCAACTTGGTGTAGTCCGTTGAGCTTAGGTTTTTCACGCACTCAAGAAAGTTAGAAAGGACTGGAGACGACAGGAATGTCAAATGAAAGTTGAGTGGGTAGCACCATTCAGCATCAGAGGCATGGGTACTGAAGCTTTGGTAAGCTCTGGAAGATGATAATCACTATAAAAGTCATTTCACGCTCAGTATTTTTTAGCCTAGAGTTTTTTCACAATCAAGAAAATCGATTACGAAATGTGCATTTTCCCGTTAAATGGTCGGTTATGAATATGGAGTATGCATTCTATTCATCAACATTCGCGGAGGTCTCACGCACTCATTCGGCTGTTACTCAGACGAGTACCGATTGCAACTATGTATTTCATTGAACATTATCGCCACATTAAATTATATCACCTAATAAAATAATCATTAAGTTTAATACCGTCTCCCCGTGGGAAGACATCCTGGTTGTTTCTCTCAAAATTTTCCATGTTTCTCTCGCACGATCGCACACACACAACATGTTACTTTTTTTCCATCCGGACTGTTGCCAAGAAACTCAAGAAATATTTAGGAATCACTTCGTTCCTGTAATGGATCCCAAGTCAACGTCCAATCGTTTTGATTTAGTAACAATCTTATGCGACATACGACAAGTTGTATTGCTAAATAGATATGTGTGCTCGCAGATTGTACGATGATGTTTATTACTACACGTGTTCTTCAAAAGCTATTCCGTCTTTAATGCA
The DNA here is from genome assembly GCA_019593645.1 of Akabosia matsudoensis. Taxonomy (NCBI): domain Eukaryota; kingdom Metazoa; phylum Arthropoda; class Collembola; order Entomobryomorpha; family Paronellidae; genus Akabosia; species Akabosia matsudoensis. Next base: position 56,638 of record VICI01000060.1, on the reverse strand, counting down.
TCTTTTCAATGACACAACTGCTGGCTGCTGATTGAACTCGCATGCATATCATATGCCAATTTGTTTGAAATTAATGAGGTGAAATCAAATGTATTTGAGGGGTTTCGGGATTCCATGTTCATGGTAATTTGTACGCTGTTACAGCCACGGAAAAGAATGAGACAAAATTTCCTTTGCACAACTACAGTATACTACTGAAAGGTTGAAAGCTTTGCTCGTAAAGTCGTAAATGATATAATGATGACAAGTCTGCATATGGAGAGGAGAAAGTAGATTCTTAGTTGAGTGTGAATGACAACGAGGAAGTTTTACATTTTAGAGATGGAGGCTGATACACCGCTAACTTTTAGCGTGTTGGGGATGTAGCTTATATTTGTAGGAAAATCGGAGATAACTTTTAAGCGAGACAATCAGTACTCAACAGCTCATCAATTACAATCATCCTGGTTTTAAAACCATCGGGGGACATATATATGGGCTGTCTCATTTTCCTCTAAATTATCCTACATTTATCACATGACTGGGTTTTGCTGTTGTGACAGGGGATATACGTACATACATTCAACAACACTGTGGTTAGTTCCCTAAGTGACATGTTTCTACTAGAAAAATACTGATTTTTGAAAATTCATGTGCACCCGCCAGTGTGAAAGCATACACCCACACAGAAAAAAACGGAGGATGGTGTGGTTTTGTTTTTCTAGTAAAAGGAATTTCCCAACATTTTCATGTAAAACAAACGACTTGACAAATTATACATCACAGTTGGGCTCTTTTAACGATACTGGATTACCAACGATTCGCTATTGACATAGTATTTAGATAGAGTGACAGCAAAAGCTTAGTGATTTTAATGTTATCACCCGAATAAACTGAACAAAACATATTTGAAGTGTAACTAGTACTAGACCTTTTCCAGAACAATGAAACAGAAGTGAAAGCAGCAGAAAGGTAAAACCTCGCTTCTGTTTGATTGGTTAACACGAAACCATTACATAGTGAATTAGTTTTACAACCGTCGAGTGACGAATTCATCATTTCGGAATTCCAAGTTTCGTCGAAATGCAATGATATTGCTGCTGATTTAAATTGATTTTATCAAATTCAATGCTACCCGTAGAAACCGCAGGGATGCACACATGCTCCATTCACAAGCATATTTGGAAGTATTTGTAAAATATTGCGTAATGGCGTTTTCTGTTGATAAGTGAGTATCGAAGCGAACGAAGTAATGACGAACGATACCTTAAGTAACGACAGCGAAGTGGGTTGACTTCAGACTGCCATTATAGAAAACGTGGCATGACTTGACATCGTTTTAATGAATGCATGCGCTAATTGAACTATTTTAATTTTTTTCTTCAAATTTTTTCGACCCAAAACAAAAAGTCTACATGCACTTTTTTTGAGCACGAACACGGAATACCAAGCAATGCAATTCAGTATGTAAAATCGTTTTTGGGATCTTTTCATGGTTGTCACAACACTTTGAAACAATTTGTACCTATTCAGGATTAACACGCATATCACTCAAGCATTTGGACACTTTTCCAAGTCGTTATTACACAGTTTGAATTCATTCAGATAAGCTGAAGACTTTAAAGCGTGATTTTTGTTCTCCTCGTATTTGACATGGGGAGTGGCTCATTTGGGTTTTTGTCTCGTTGTCGACCATGCGACACATAAAACATATTCATTAGGAAGCTAAAAAAGGAGTTAAATAATCCCGTGATCATCCCTTCTTTTAGTTGCCCTTTACTGGTATATTCAGAGAGATTACCGTTATTAACGCCTCTTTACCATTTATACCATGCCAGAGCCATACTGGCATTGACTCGATGTTATTAAGTCTATCTCAAGCCTTTGTAAACATTCCAACAATTGAACACTTTAATTGTCGACTTTGTAAACTGGTAATTAGTGAAAACGTTTTCATGATGAATGCACACAAAATACTGTCGCACACAACGATTCTTCAGCGGTCGTTGTCGTTAGCTCAGGGTGTGTGTGTTTGAGTGTGCCAGTCATTCGCATTAGTCATTCTGTAACACAGCCCTTTTCTCTGTATACGAAAAGAAACAGGAGGAAAGGATGATTTGGGATTTCCTCCTTTTGACTTCTATTGCTGGTTTCTGTTGAACCTATACAGGCCTGCCATACAATGACACAACATCCAGCCGGCTATGTTGTGTAGGTACAATGTCTGTGTAAACAGAGTTTTGCAAGGAATAAACGAACATTCATCTTTGATTGTCGACCGTGTCGCCAGGCGGGATGTTGTTGGCTGCGTGTGGTAATTAACAGGTTATTTATTGCGCTTCCCTCATGATGTGCTAATGAAATCAAATGAAAGTAGGTTTTTTCAATTGCCTTTGCAAAGACATTCCCTTCACAAGATAAATGAGAAAATGCCGTCAGCAAAAAAAAAGTTTACCGAAAACCTTGTCGCCCTTGTCTGTATCACGCATTAACAATGCCTCAAATTAAATATTATTGAATACAGGATAGACCAAACTACCACATTAATTTATTTAACAAGGTACAACTACACACCAGCAACGTTTCCTAGATCACATCCATAATCCATAGACGCAAAATTACTCACTCCCCCAGGGAAAAGTGATTCCGGCTTTCGTACACAACTGTCTGGCTCAGGCTTTCTTGTTCGTAAGATAATCAAGTCGGCGAGTATTAAGCTTCAGTAGACTTTATCTCACACAACATACATAATAAAAAAATGACAAAACATTATTTTTTCTATTCACTGTGCGAGATTTTTTAGACGGTGTGGTCCGTCAGAATACTTCAGTTTTGATTAGTTTAAGGGACTAAACAGGATTAATTTTGTGGAGAAAACACGGAAGGCAAACGCCGCCAAGGGCAATCACACACACATGCCTTAGTTCTTACAGCCGTCTCTCCATGTACGTGATTAAATCATGTGTCTTTAGTGCACACTGAATTCAAGACCGGACGGTGGTTGGAAACAGAAATTATATACCATCTTATCTCGATGGCATTTTTAAGATTACGCACGTACATTTCCCCTTAAACTACATCCGTCAGGTTTTTTCATTCTAACAAAAAAAATAATAGCTTTTCATGGTTCAGGTGAAGTGTAAGAGGACAGCTGAATAATGTTAAGCCCTAGACACAAATCTTTGCCGTAGGGAACTGGCACAGAATATTTTGATAACAATATGACAACGCCAAATCCCTATAAAAAATCCGATTGACCGCTGCTGTTGCTGCAGACAAGAACGAACATTTTGTCCGCGTCATTTTTACTGACATCGGTCGTTTATCAATATTACTTGATCTAGAGAGAGTGATAGTTGACGAGCCGACCGAGTGACTGCATAACCAAGTTAAATTGTATTGCTTGCAGTGGGTTCGAGTGAATAATAGCTTTTCAAAAAGATTTGACATTTTCTGACAATCCACTGAAAAGAAAGGTTAAAACGTAACGGTTTTACTGGAAGGATCAGTGTCTATGATCAATATGTTGGGACACCTATCAATATGTTAAAATATTCCTATTCCTCATGCCTGCTCTCATGTCACGTGTGATTCTAGCGCGTAGCACACCAAAGTTGTTATATTACAGAGTGTCAGTAACGTGCTTACTGGAATTCGATCATCTTGATAACACTTTTTTTTGTAAGCATTTCCCTTCCTTTGTGTACATGCTCTTTTGCTCCAATTCCTGAAATCCTAGTTTTTTTAGGCATGCAACTTTTCCACGTAAAAATAGCTTTTGATGCAAAAAGTGTACATTACTCAAAAAGGTCTGCTAAAGACATGAGGTCAGGCGTTGTCCTTCACAAAAGCGTAGCAATCTGGTGTGTAGATTAGCTACTTTGACTCTTTCTCCTAATCCAATTTTCCTTTAATCTTGGCTTGTAATCTCAATCATTTTACGGTCAACAGAAAATACGTTGAGATGGATCAAAAAACTTTACAGAGCACTTCACGAGTTGGGCTGTCCTTTAGTCTTCTCTGGAATTCCACGATTACTTTAAAAAGTCCAATCCCATACTGAGTTAATAAAGTTCACAGCCTTGCTTAGGTTCACTTAATGCTTCAATCCAATTTTTTATGATACTCTCGATGGAAAACGTGACTGGAGACTTCTTAGATACGTGAGTAGACTGCTGTAGAGCCTCGTTACAACAATAAATACATAATCCGTCTATTTCTATATTCAAAGATCTGTTTTGAATAAAAACTGATTACATACAAAAGATGCCGTAATATTGATAATCTCTTTGTACGGTTGATTCAAGAAAAAGGTGTCCTCGATGGCATGCTTTCGTAAAAAAAGATAAAATATCTTGCTTACAAAAGCGACAGTATAAATCCAACAGTGAACACCATTACTTTAGAACTCAACTCGTTTCATTCTATATTGCACGTAGAGTACAAAAAAGCTCGGCCGATTGTGCATAAATGTATAAATGGAAATATACCTAACATTAAGTAAAGAGGCACATGAGAAAACATATCTGTCCCAAATTATTCAATGATAGTACATAATGCACGTGTAAAAATGAAAAATTTTGGAAAAGCTTTGCTTCATGAACGGTTTGTGTAGGGAATGCCTTCAAAAAATTTTACATTCAGAAGTATGTATAACGATTTTAAGTCGATAGTGCTTCTTGGATTGTGCGTGCATGTCAATGTCACCCCTTATGCTGCCGTTCAAAGTGATATGGATGCCAGTATCCGAGACAACCAAAACATTGCATTATTGAGTTGTTTTAAAGCTATCTTATAGACTATGCAGGTTATATGAAATTAAACGGTATTTCTATGCACAAAGTAATTTCCAGTCTAAATAAACGTCGGCTGGTAAAGGAAATAAAAGAGTAGAGGGCGTAATAGAAAAGATTTTTTTTACCAAAGTTCTGTTTTGGTATTTTTACTGTCTTTGCCGACAGTCGATTTAATTTCAAACTCACCATTTTAGGAGGTCGGTGTAAAGTTGCGAAAAAGAATCACACTAATAAAATAAAGAAAGAGCCAGCATCTCTTCACTCAGTGATTCATTTAAATAATGAACTCTAAAGATGAAAAGTAATTTCTTCCTGGTAAGAACTTCTTTTGCAGTTGATTACATAACTCAATTCCTGTGCATTTTTAGTCGAAGGAAGGCGTTAGAAGATATTCCCTTTCCCTTAAGAACACTGATTTTAAAAGTTTTCTCTCAGTCTGAAAGGAAAACAGTTCTTTGCTGTTGATGTCTTCATCAGTCTTAGATTTTTAAACTGTCTCAAATATTCTAAAAATTGAGATGTAAACTGGTGCATTAGCATGAGCACTCGCACAGTCGTGTATTAATTAACTTTCAAAGTGGGTGCCTAGTATGTGCGTGTTCTAAAACTTGACAAGATCAAAGGGCAAAGCCGTGCCATGAAAAATTGATGAGTGAATGCGTTCTCAAAATGTGGCTTTGCCATTTCAAAGAACGTTTCCGAATATACAAACCCCAAATGTGTTGGAATTTATAAGTTATGCTGAACCGTCTCGATTCAAACCATGTGAAAAGGCTCAGTCTCACACACGCTCCAATTATCATATTAGCGGTGCAAATGCACACATCCGAACTGAACTGAAGATGCGCAACGCAAATAGAACTTGAAATTATGCATCGGTATACACTTATGAGCGTGATATAAAGCGATATATACAACAACTTTTGTTTTAAAATTAACAGACGACTGAGTGCAACGTCATGTGATTAGCATCAAGTGAAATTTTTGAGAAAACTGGCATAGATAAACGATGGAGCTTCGGTTTACCTTTTTGATGGAAAACTTGTGAGGTGTGTGGTTTCTCCTAGTCTGTGGTGTCTGAGCAGAAAGTACCTCTTCATTAGACGATATTCATTTTATGGAAATTTTTGTATCTTCATTACAGGAGACTTGATACGTGAGCTTGTGGTTCCACCACTGCTTGCTTTCATCGTGGGAGTTTCGGCTATGTCTACTTTCGTTTCGTACCATTTTTCTGTGTCAAAAAGTTTTAAGCAAATTTAAACATCAAGTTCATATTCACCGCATGTAAACACTGAGATTTAATTTTATTAGAAACCGTGGCTCGAGTAATTCATAATTTTGTTGATTATCTCCAGTCTAAGAGAATCTTCTCTCTAATGATTGGCGTCGGAAACAAATGAGGTATCCATCTTCTGGTCAGGTAGAAGTTTCTTCGCAGACATTAATTATTCGGGAAGGGAAACCCTCAAAATTACTCACAGTCATAAAGCATTTGTGCAACAAGCTCGACTTAAAGTGAGACAAACACGTAAAAATATTGTACAAGTTCGCAAAATAAAGCAGAAGTGCTGATTTGACTACCCCGGCGACCCGAATTTTAGCTGAATTTGCAAGATAATACTTTAATTCCATAGCTCTCAATGGGGTCTAGCAACCTTTACAAATTTATGGCCCTTATAGATACAGATACAAATAATCATCGTAAAAGACTTACATGTTTTGAAATTTACTCATACAATGCTGGTTGTAACCTCAAAAAAGCCGTTACATGGGAATTTATAAAGTTAAAAACTAGAAATAAACGATGAATGAATAGGTATGCGTACATTTTGACTTTTGCATAGAATTGTATCCAAATGTAGTGTTTTCTTACTGAAATGAACTGGCTTGTATAGGTTCTCGTGGCAGGTAAAGCCGTCTGTAAACAATGTTCCGAAGAAAAAGACCATGCAAGTCTCAGTTTCCCTCGAAACCACGTGATATATGTGGTATGAAACAACGTAAACAGGTAGACAAGAAGTTATATTCCTTTTGTTATAACATTTGCGTTGTTGTTATCCATCCACCTATAAATATACAAATACAACTTGGCTTGGTATGTGTGTGTATAACAAGGAGTAACATAATTTTCTCGGCGTTTTTCTCCCCTGAAGATTTACGAGTAGAAGTTTTTTTCCAAGTTCCCATGGGACCACCGCTGTTGTCGGTTACTCAGGTGAGTTATGGCCGCATTACTTTACCTTCCCTTGGCTTGTCGGATTCAATCTAAAAATGTTAACAGACAAAAGACGATCTCATAACGTCTCATTTTAAAGTTTAGCGTGAGTTTATTCAAGATACTATGCTGATATTTAAAACTTCTATTCTCGAAATACTCTCTACATGACTCATATCCCAGCGATACCTGAACACAAACCGTTTAGACAAGATGCATTTCTCAATGATCGTAGCACTAGAGATCAATCAACCCCGCTCGTTTTCCATCGCTTTCATTCATTGCATTCTGGTCTTGAGAAAACGTCCGTCAGTTTCCCTTGCAAAACTTTCTCTTTTGTGTGGCAAGTCCAACTAACGGCCTCATGCTCAAGAAAACTCCCTTTCCACATTCTCGTAAAGTAACATTGTTAGGGAGAAACGAACCAAAATTATATGCATTACCTTTTAATGCTACAAATTTTATACACACATGTATCAAAGTGAGCATGTGTTGTTATTTACAGCCATAATAATGTCTACCTACTTACTCTGTGTACCAATCCCCTTTCCCTCCTAACAAATTCACGAAAAGTAGAAATAGTTTTACGAGCACACAACCTCTAAAATACTATGTCTGTAGATTCTTCTAAGTCGACTAGATGCGATCAACGTGCGAATGTCTTTGGTAGTTCGTCCAAAAACATTTCAGTTCATTTCTCTGTTATATCTCGAAAATATAAACCCAGCAAACATGTCCAAGGCAAAGAAATGAACAAAAAGGTTCAACCCAGGTACTTTGACTTGCCAATTTTAAATGTGCTGACGGCAAAGATTGTTTTCGGTTTATTTTACAGAGTAGTTCTAAAAAGGAGTTTACATTTTTCAAATTCAAAGAAAAAAATGTTCATGGCCTAGATTTGTGGCAGATAGTAGTAAATATAATTTTTTTTGGGTCAAAGTTTGCAGCTCAAAAAGCAATTTGCACTATTGATGAGTTTACACTACTAGCCAACGTCCAATATAATTTAAAGGGTTTTATCGGCTTACAAAGTGCGACTCAATCGAAACATTTCATCTATGGATGGAACTGAACGCTACCGCTATACATCTTTAAAAAACCTCTTGATAACGTTGGTACGGGTGCCTAAAAGTGGTTTCCTTTTCGCCTCATGAAATGCATACTACGAAAACACACAATGATTTGTATGTTGGTTCTTGTTGTTCCAGTTGTTGCCGACTTTTTCCAAGCCCACGTATCCGGTTGTGTTTTCAGCTGTCCCATATACTAAACAGTAATCCCAAGGATTACAGTGTGTAGCTGTTTTATGAATATAGTTTTGCATGGAGAAAGAAGGAGCAGAAGGGCTTCAGGGAAATAATTGAAGTCAAGAGAAAAGTTGTTTTTTTTTGCCGAATCCTTTTCCCTACTATTTGGGATGTTTATTGTGTGTATTATCGTTCTCGTGAGCTAATGTAAATCCATAGAGGTTAGCGTAAAAGAACGACATTTTCTACACACAAAAAGATGTAAATACCTGCACATGAACAAGGATTGAAGCATGTTAGATTAAGGTATAAGAAAAAGTGTTTGGTTGCCTTTACCTTGCCGACATTGTGTGTTTATTGAAAGTGGTTACAGGGCACAAACTGTTATTACTTTTAACAATGATCGTAAAAACATACTTTTAAAAAAATCATTTGTTCAAAGTTTGTCATTAGATAGTTAACCCTTTATCTTTCTGTCTAAATACATATACGTAAAAGCGAAAATTTTGCATGAAAACCTGAAACAAAAACCCATGTGGAGTTTATAGTTTGTTTACATGTGCTCACTTTAAAAAGTGTTACTTTAAAATGGGCCAGAGTAGTAGTCTTTTTACACCGAATGGAAACACAAGCATAAAAGAAAAAAGAAACGTTTTTAACAAGTTATATTATGGCCGTATTTTATATGTGCTGCTGTTGACTTCTGACAGGCGGTCTTGCATTAGGTTTCGAAAATGTCAATGTAAATAATACACAATATACTCCTCGAAGACCATTTCATTAGTAGTCGTCACTCGTTACAGTGTTATTGCTGGGAACACGTGTGCAAATAAATAAGCGAATGACTCGAAAAGCTTTCGCGGAAAAATAATGGTGCATCACTCTTTCACCAGGTCTTTAAAAGGGAATCAATTTGTTTGAGTGGTTTTTGACACGTTTTGAGGGTTCGTTTTAAAGAAACTACGCAAGAGGGTGGACTAAAAGTCGGAGCATGTTCTAAACCTCCAAGTTTACCGGTGATAAAACTTGAGTCTATCTCATTGCAGGATGTGCAAAAAACTTGTAAACTTTGCTGTCAGGAAAAATCATTGTTACTCGCTACCTCGCTGAAGACATTGTAACTTTTACTACATTTTGTTTTCGTGAAAATTTGAAACTTATATTTATTCGCCTTATCCTATTCGCTCTTTGTTTTGAATGGAATACTTTTTTATTTGCTAATTAAGCATATTATTTATTGCAATAGCCGAGCCGTATTCACACAGAAACTTGCAGGAGCCGAAAGCAGACAAAAATACGTTAAAATAATCAGCTGATTAGATAATTCTTTAAGAAAAAACTACTCCTTTCTGCTGCTGCTGCTCTGTGGGAATGAGCCCTATATAACCACTTAGTGCTAGGGTCTATTTGTTGCTGTAAATATGTAAGTAAATAGTGATTATAGTTTTACAAACGGTAGAAGTTTTACACGAAAAACTTTAACGTAAGTTAATTGTCGAGGAAACAAAAAAAACATTTATTAGGTGAAAGCGTGCCGATTGGCCGGCCAAAATGGTGTACGAAATTGGTCCTGAATCTTTTTCTGCGTAAAAATGTTGTTGGATTATGGGGTGATTGCTAGCGTAGTAATAATACGCATGATTAATGATTGCATCTAACAGCGGTTTAAGGAATTACTCCACTAGTTTAGCGCATTAGTAGTATTGCTTTAGGATACTTGGTGTTTACACTACTGGGTGTACTTTTGGGAATACATGAACTCTGAGTAAATCAGCCTTGGAACTGTACTCCACGCATGTAATACGAAGTTGATCTTTCCCATCTATGTAACCAAAAAGTTAGAAAATAACAAGATAAACATTTATTTTCATATCTCTGAACTTATAGAATAGACTTATGTATTTCTAGGCACACACATTCCTAAATTCCGACTAAAGTTATCATCTACAACCATGGTTGGGTTATGCCTTTTTAAGAGTACATGTACTTTTCGATAGAAGATTTGTTCTAAGGCATAACTTAAGATTTTTTTTACTTAAATTATGTGTAGGATGCACGGATGACGAGGCGTCTGACGAAGCACTACTTCTGTTCATAGAATAAAGTAAATTCTGAGCGGAATACTAAGGCCACCGGAGTGATAGTTTAGAAAACGGAGCAAAATAACTGGTTCATTAGTGTTACATTTTCTTACAGAATCCCCTGACCTACATTCCTATGTAGGCTCGTCCGATAGAAATGCAAATTGTGATAAATGCTGTGGTTTTTTACGATTTCCGTTCCCTTTCCTTCCCCACGAAAACTATTTTCTATAGACTGTACCTTCGAGTTTTCTCTAAGGTCGCACTATTTCACTCTTGATGTGGAGGGTTTGCTCGTTATGTCAGCAATTTGTTTAAGGTTATTGCTATCTAATATTTACTGCTGATAGATGCACTATCTCTTGCTCTCCCGAGTAATTGGCGTGCGACGTTACTAGAAGAAAGTTCCTCCTAGTTTATCTTAGCCATTGGCATTGCGAAAGACTTCAGCAAATATTTCCCCTAAAGAAAAAAACAGTTTCTATCCCATTCCACCATCTAATTAGACACTTTTCTAAAATATAAGAAGCGTTGAGATGTATAGAAAGATAAGATGGCTCTAAGCGAAAACGTCCATTGGGTAAAAATTGTTACTTTTCTGGTCTCAGCAAAGAAAAAAGAAACTAATTAAATCCATTCAATCTCAAGTTCAGCTAGTTTCATTCATCTGCTCGATAATACGGCTGCATGTTAGTGTGATTCTCTAGGCTGAAATAACGACGACTTTCACTAGCTCAGACGCAACCAATTTCAACTACTGCATCCTGTTTCTAAGCTGCTTTCTTTTTCTCCTGTCATTGCCCTTTACAAACTGGATGGATTCTAGGAATGCGAAGAATTCCTTTTGTGAAAACATCACAAATGGATGGCCTGTTTCAAAAAGAAACAGAGATCTCCAGACGGGAAGAGGATAACACTCTATTTCTCTGTCTGTTTTTTTTGGTCGCCAGACAGGGTAAATGGTGTTGCGATCGGGTCGATGATGGCGGTGGTGGGATAACCTAAAAACGAATTGGTTCTAATGCGTGTTCTTTTTTTGGTCCAAAACTTCCTTCAAAAGGAATATAGAAAGGAGTTTAGACAGCGTGACCAGTTCATGTCAAACTTTGTATTTAAGAAGAGGTGGTTTTAAAAACAGAAGCGATATTTTCTGTAGGACCGTTTTTCCTCTTGCTGGAAGGCTTGAAAATGCAATTTTTGGAATTGGAACTTCCTTTTTAATTTCATGGTTCTCATCTCTCCGTCCCCATCTGGAAGGAGATATTGAAAATAAGGAGGACCGCTTCACATAAAACTTGATATCTCTGTTTTAATAGGATACATGTTTCAATATGTAAACATTTGATCTTTATAAAAAGGAATCAGAGGGCGGAAATAATGCAATAGGAAATAACAAGCTATTTGGTTTTGGCCAGATAGCTATATACCGTATAAATTCTATAAATATGAGAATCCTAAAAATAAATTCACAACAGTTTGCCATTTCATTTCTTATGGTTTTAAGGAAAAGCTGTAACTTGATATATGCGTATTATAATATTTATAATAATGTTACATATAAAATCAGCTGTAAGTGTACTTGTAATAGAATTTTTATGGGTGGGAAAGGAAGTACCCTCCAAGTCCAAAGCCATGGTATACCCAGTGCAGCGCACTTATTCTCTTCTCTTGAGAGAATATTCAATTTTTAGAGATGAAATTTTATAGCAGAGAACCTACTTCGTATATTTCGCTAAACGGATCTTTTAAAAACGCATAATTCACTGGACTTGAAGAAGCTTTCGTTTTTGCTCAAATAACATTTATGAAAACAAGGTCGCAATTTAAAAGGGGAGAAAATTAGTTCAAAAGTTTTTCACACAGTTTCTCCAGGCAACGCATGGAAGCTTTCATCTTTATGAAATCTTCCCAGGAGGGGTCGACCGCCAAGATGGCCAGTTTTAACGCTAAAATTTATGCATAACCTCGAATCTCATTGCTTTTTGGGATATTTACGTTAATTAGCAAAAAGGTATCCCCTCCTGGAGAAGCTTTAACTAGGATAAAAGTTTTTAGTCCCACAAGCATATATTTAATGGGGATCTGAATAAATCACAATAATTTTCTAGACTTTCAAGTCTTTGGAAAAGTAAAATATTTTGTTAGGAGCTGTTCTAGACAGAATTCTTACAACCAATACGTTCAGACGTATAGTATACACATATCACATAGTTTACTTCTTATCTACGTTTTGTAAGTTCCTTCAAATTTATGAATGGTTGGCTGAGAATAATATATGAAGTTAAATAGTTCAAGCTCATCACGGTGTTTGGTCCTGAGATTTCTATCTCAGCATGGCTCTGATACAACCGTATGATGATTAGAGTTGGCTGGTTTTACGTAGGAAAATCGTGCGCATCGCAGTCCTTCACGTTGGAGTCGTTTCTCGTGGTCAATAATAAAGTGTTTGGTGTGATCGTTCTTCTCGCCATCAGTCTCAGTGATATTATTGTTATTATTATATTCCTTGCTGTATTATTACACCTAGAAACTTGCCTGTTACAAGACCAAGCTCTCTCTGGCTACGAGTCATCATAATAACAAGGCGTGTTCGTTGGCTTAACCACCCACAACTACACACAAAGAACCTAGTAGTTTATACATATTCGATCCGACACTATGATTATAGTAGCACTTCAAAAGAATTTTTGCAGGGACTACCACCAAGTCGTGAGAAATTATGTTGCTGCAGTCATTTTCTTTCTATAATCGATCTTACAGTTGTGCTCACCCTTGGACGTTCACACTAAGTAGAGTCGATCATTCAAAAAAAATGTTATTATTGCTGTGTACATGGATGACGGGGAAAGGGTTTTTTATCCTCGTATTCACAAAGAGATTGATCTGAAAAAAAAACTTGTGAGGGTCTGCGTACTCCTAGCCATACATTTTTATTTTTCAATTCGTACTTTTCTTCAACCGAAAATAAATATTTTTAATAAAAATGAAAAATAAGGATTTTTCTATAAACTTGAAGCATTTATATTATCAATGGTAAATTACAGGATGGATTGTAGAAATTGATTTTCTGCCGAAAAGGATCAAGTTTTCGATCTGGTAAACGCTCAAATATGGTTGCATAGGGGGGAACGTGTTTAACACAGTTATTTTCAGTGTTGAATCCTCATAACATTCCCTTCACTCAGTTAGACATGAATGAAGACTTTTTTTGGAAACGCTATCATAGATGTAATTCAATATTTTGTCTGTTTACCCTTCTCCCTTCAGTAAAAAAAAAAAGTTTTTATGTCGCTTATTATTACAGGCTTGTTAAGGTGAGAAAACACATGTAAGTACCTTCTATCAAGCAGACAGTTGAAGAACGTCTTCATAAAAAAATGCTCGGAGAAAACCTGTTCCTCCTAAGAATACTTCACGTTTTTATTTTTATTCGTTTTGCCTGCTCATAAAAAGAAACTATCTACTGGGAATGACGATGATGAGGGTATATTAAATCCGTACCCTTTTTAAGATAAAAAGAAAAGAAGCTCACCTGTGTGTGGAGTAATAACACAGATCATTTCTAAAGATATTCAATGAGGTGTACTTGACGATCATCTATAAAAAATTATCTTTTAACCTTTTCACAAGAATAAAAAAAGGAGCTTCTCGTAATCAGCAGGGAAACAAGAATGTACGCCTCGAAGAAGACATTTCTAATAGAAGCCTTTATTGGGGGTTACCTGAAATTTCTTTGTACGAAGAGGTGGAAAAGGTCACAATAGTTTCATTGAGCTACAAAATCTTTCTTTGGTAGTGATCTCTATGCAATATGATAAAGTTGAAGGAGCGTAAAATATGTTCGAAACAGCATGGAACTCGTTGGATCGAAAGCTACGAGCAGTGAGGAACGTCTTTATAGTTTTTCAGCTACTGACCGGGTCCTCAAAGAGATGAGAAAATTTAAAATTTTTCATTAAATTTAATTTTAAGACAAGAGGCTGTACTGATGTTCCCTTCGTTTATAAAAGAAGACATTAAGAAAGTGCCATGGTTTCTTATGTAAACCACATGAAAAATATCATAACAACCGAAAACAAGTGTTCAGCAGGCTTTTTCCATAGTGCGGAAAGGAAAATGCTTCCTAGAGAGACAACAAGGAGTTATCATGCACTGTTGTACATCCAGAAAATATTATAGCTAGCAGGGCAGCTCGTGAGGAAAAGCATAAATCCTAGTATGAAAGACAATAAAGTTGTTTATGAGTTTTCAACCCAACTCAATTGTTAATCTCGGGCGAGTTTTTGTAATTTTACTCATTTGTACAATTAAGGTATGTATTATGCTGCGTGTTTTAAAGAAACTGTAAAATCATAGATGTACAATATGCTTCACCAGAAAGAAACTTTCTTCCGCAGATTCGTGACTCGAGGCACCGCCCCCAATGCATATTTTTCGTTGGGATTGATAATGGTAATAGGAGAAGGACTTCTCCATGTCATTATTCTCATTAACTTACTCTAATTAATGTTTAACTTGACAAGAAACTTCGTAGACTACTTTGACCGATATTGTAGATCGTATATTCGCTTGTCATAAGCGTTAAAAAAGTTCCGTTGATTTGTTCATAGATTAGAATTAGAAGTGTGGGTGAGTGCAACCGCCCACGTGCACAGGACGGCTTACTTGTGAGTCCTCGTTGGCCGGTAAACTTTTGTCCCTCGTCAAAATCCCTAGTGCAGTCAAAGATGCAAAATTTTGAACTGTTTGTTAGTAAAAACGAAATACATTGAAGTTAAATACAAACCTTCTCTCCGGTGATATACACGTATGTACATTGAGGCGACAGTGACTGTATGGTATCATTATAATACTTACCGAATAATAATAATACCTTAGCCATTGACAAAACGGATAACGTCATTATTTCTGGAGTATATGCTTACCATCGCATTGTATAACTATCAAATTTTTATTCCTGCTCAAGACAAGGGCCCATTTGCACAGATGTCACAGAAGTACAAAAACGGGAAAATTAAAAGAGAAATCAGGACAAAACAACAACTCCATTACAAACTGTATTGTATCCTCTTAACTATCTTCTCGTTATCCTGTTATAACGGTAATCTTGCTGCTTGTACCATCTGCAACGTTCCACACAAAACGGGAAACACGATCTGAGCGAAGCTATCAGAATAATGCATTTCTCACTGTATACCAGTGGCTTAAGGACACTGCTGGTTATGTAGAGGCAAATCAAGAATAGCAAGGCTGCCTGCTTATCTCTAACAAACCTAAATCTAATCTCCACTCCACGTGTGTGCGCCACAGCTTTACCAGGTAAAATGGTAGAGAGAGTGTACAGAGTACTAACGAAAACTTCCATACAAAAACCCAAAACAGTGTTTTTAGTCGACAGAAGACGTAATTTAAAAGGATTGAAATGGTCACGACTTTATTAGCCGTGCTCATTATATCCAACGACATTAATGCTAACAACACAACGCTGTATACATGCACTTCTTCTATTAACTTGGTCCTTGATTTTGGACCTTGCACGATAGTTATCCTCAATCTATTTATTTTATAGAATTTTCTCGTGGGTTCTCTTGTAATTATATTCAAAGTGTTTTCATTTTTCAAGAAAACAAAAATAGATGCTTGCACATTGTGCATTTTAGTTTTATTTTTGTTCTGATGCTCCCTTGGTAGATGTAGTGAGGTAAGTCCGAATATGTTGTGAAATGTTAATACCTTTAACACTAGTAAGTTCATTTTGTCTCTAATGAGTTGATGCGTCAAAAAGTTTCAACTCGTTGGACTGCACGCTTATTCATGATTATTTTTTAGCGCTCCGGATCAACTATTCGTACTCTCATTCAGACTTGGTGTATTTTTGGACGAGTTTACTCTCTATTCTTATGCCACCTACTCAAAAAATTCAAGTGGTTTCCAACAATCCTGACATTTTCTTATATATTGTCGTGTATATGTGCCATTGTACTATCAAATTTACTGCTTTTGCGCCTGTGTGTGAAACAAGAAACCTGACAATAGTGTACTTCATGGTGAAGAGGAATTTCCCCGGAAAAAAAGTCTTACAACATAGGGAAACAAGAGGCAGCCAACAACAATAAACATTTTCCTCCATTTCTCAATCGTCTTTGTTGTTTTGCTTGCCGTTACGCTATTTTACTACACCTTTTCTCTGATGACGATGGCACTTGGCTTGATGGCGCTTTCTGGCGAACTTCATCAAGACAAGTACTGCTTTATGTATACCAAAAAACTATGTTGTATGCTTGTATTGTAGATTCTTTCGGCCCTTAGTCTTTTTTCACACTCTACAACATTCCTCTACATGAAAGTCATTTGAGTTAACGGTTTGTAGTCTGCTCCGAACCACTTATACCAGAGCAAAGATTTTCTTATATGAGGTGATACACAAGCTTTTCGGGAAACTGACTTAACTGCATATTTTGTGTAAGTAAGAGAATAATATGTTCCATTGAAAACGGCAACGTGATTTTTATGTTTCTCGTGTACGTTCTCCTTGTCACCAGATGTGACTTTTTTTTGCAATAACGACCCGTACACGGATTCAATAATATTGTTAAAAGGCACCTGGAAAATAATTATACAAAATAGCAAAAAAAAACGTATATGCACGCTTGTTTGACATGCCTCCCACTTGAATACACTTGCCGTCCGCCCATCTATACAATTTTGTTTTTCCAAGTCATCATTTTCTAGTCTGAATAGGTTTTTTGAGTACAAACGGTAAAAACAGAAGTCGATAATACACCTGTGCTTTACAGAGATGGCTTCATTCAATTGCCTCACAATAGGTGGAGATGTGACTAGGCAACGACATGGTAATCGAAAATGCTAAGTTGACTAGTCTTTTATAATCATCCAGTTTAACTTCTACAATGGCAATAACACACTCGCAATATGGTTCTTTCATTTTCTTACTTCACAAAGAAAGATTGAATTTTTCCCGTCTCCCCTTTCTTTTTTTTCTTAAAAAAGATTGAAATGGGAGTGTACAGCGTTTATCTCATTATGATAATGTGTTAAATATGCTAATGAAAAATATGTATTCAAGCTTCCTTTGTACCACCACATGGATGCCCATATTAAACAAGATGAGCACGTTTCATTTTAAAAAGTTGATAAAGAACTGGGCAAAAAAACGTGCGCCGCTTTTGTAAACGCAACGAGTCTGCTTTTGAGACTGAATCGTTTGTGCAAAACCATTTACAACGTATTCCTGCTTACGATCCGCCCTGTGCTTTTTATTTCTTGGAATTCATTCCAAGTTCAGTTGTTCTCAGAAATTTCCTCATTAAATCTTTTCCTGGTTAAATTGCTTTAACGGTGCTCTTTATTAGAGACAGAAAAAAATTCTCTGTGTAATTCAAAATGGCTTTCTATTACTCTCAACTCTACGATCAAAGTAAATATTTCAGCAAGTCAGGAGGTTTAGCTCAAAACTTGTAAGCGACTGTTGGCAAGAAACCTTACATGGAAACGCTGTCCAGTAGCGGCTTCAGCGATACCGATCGTTGATCGTGATAGAAAATGTTTTCGACAAAAGCATTCAAATAGTTTGTGGGCTTCGTTTACCCAAGAGTGGCATGAAAACTGAGGAAAACACAAACGATCAAAATAATGAGAGATTTTATGTTTGGGGTAAATAATTGAATCTTTTGCACAATATTGTGATAAACTAAACAACTACATAAAAAGGTCTGAATTATAATAGGTTACGTATTAATCAGTGTCCTCAGAGTGGCTTTGGTCATTACGGAGTTTCGTGAGTGAATCAATTTCCCAGATATCTTGCTGGGGTTCGAAACGACTAGTATATTATGGATTGAATTGCATTACACACAGCAGTCGTGAAAGTTGCTGAGGTTTGTTGTTAGATGCAAATGAAATAGAAAACTGAGAGTATGCAGCACAAAATGGGACTAGGGTAAGTCCCTATTGCGTGTGGATTTCATTATTTCGCCAAACCAAAATGATAATTTGACAGCATTGATAAGTTTCTTGGTAATGGGTAAAGAGTCATTCTGTCAATGTGAGCAATATTGTAGGGTACTGCATAGGTGTATAAATAATTTATGTCTGAACTGAAACTTATTGTTTTAACTTATACGGATGTGTTATGTAGTAAAACAAGGCATCTATAGCGAAAAAGTCAATAAGTCACGAACTCAATCCAACGTTCTATAATTTAAACCTCAGCATGAGAACAAACAAGTACCAAAAAGCTAATTTTTTCTTTTTTTTTTCGCGATTTTCGAGATTGAGACGTATAGGGCATTGACGTGTAAATGGACTGAATATTTATGTGACTTGTTTTCCTTAAACAGATCAGCGTTTGGTTGGAAGTTTCTGGGTGCGGGTAACGAAATAAAGGCGAGAATAAGGTAGAAAATGAACATTTTTCTACAAAAACAAAAGTCACAATTCATGTACAGATAATTTCTAAGATGATACCGTTACAAGCTTTTCTATCAAGTTCTTTTGTGAATTATTGCAAGTCATTGTGAGTAAATGCAGCAGTCAACCAAATGGAGGAGAACGACTAGATAGATAACTTGTCAATGCATGTAACAAATGTCTTAAAACACAATTATTGCAGTCAAAGTACCATAGTAAGAACGCAAAACATTTAATTGCATTTGGAACGACGGAAGTGAACACCATACAAACTTTGCAAGCTTGTTAAAAAAAAGTTTTCTTGGCGGTGGCAAGAACCCGCTTAAGTAGGTAGAACTGCCAACTTCTTTTTGATAATTGCAGAATAGCAAATCTTTTATTTTTGGCTAGATTTTCATCATCGATTTGACTTGTCTGGAATGCCATTAATCTAAACACTGTCACTTGATCTTTTGCTGTTGCATGTCTACACAAACGTGCTGTAGAGCTTCTGTGGTATGGCAATTATAGAAACCTTTGGAATGTCTTAATACGTTTGGAACGTTTTAATATCCTACTGAGAACGGTACAAGTAATATAGTGAAGTCGTAGCCATTAACTGATGTATCTTAGTATGTATTATTATATACGCATCAATTGTTAGTTGTACACCAACTTGAGCTCCTCTGAAATACGGAAGAAACAATTTCGCCAGTGTATCAAAATTCTCACAATCTAACACAAGTATTTCCGACTGTTACATGTGTAGTGGTTCACATGGTCCGATGAATGTAAAAATTCACATTTCATCAACCGGAAACTTTTCAAACAATAAGAATGAAGAACCCAGAACTGAAACAGAGTAATACATATTGGTGTACAACAATATTGGTGTACAGAATATCATCTTAGCTTTAACCTGGAACTATACGTTGGTTTGCTGTCAGTATTTTCGCGACAAAATCTCACGCATCTGAAATACAGTAAAGAGTCAAAGATTTAGATGTTGGCAGGAAGTGCTATACGGGCGGGGGTGGCATAAAGTAAAACTCATCAGAAAATCGAACATCGACACAATAAAGTTATTAATGATTTTGAAAGTGTGTTTCTGATTTCCAATCCAAACTGCTCTTCCAAGTCATAATATGAGGAATACGAAACACCAACAAAGAGCTTTGTTGAAATTTTCGTATAACTAAATTTGCTATATTAACATCCTGGAGGAAACTACTCAAATCAAAATTAACAAAAAAAAAAAAAAAAAAAAAAAAAAAACTCTACGCGAAGCTCAGAGAATAGAATACGCCAGTGTGCATGTAGCAAAGAGTTGCAAAATTTTGAAAAAAGTACGTTCGTCTCTTCTATACTGAAAATTACATTTTGAACCGTGCAAACAGTCCCTGTTCTACATTCCATACGATGTAAGAATGGATCAGATTTTTAGTTTGCTCTACGGAAATTTCGCAACCAGACATTTTAAGTTAACACATTTGAAAACATTTTCCTCTCCATAAGTGCACTCAAGTCGAAGCAGATGCTGTGCCTGCGTTACAGTTCATCATATGCCGTTTCAAAAGTCGATATTATGAACTAGAGAAAATGGAAAACTACTCATTTTGCATGATGAAACGGTCCACCACATTCATTCGCAACAGCCGAGAAAACACCCACTAGAAGAATTCCACTTCATTACATCGTCCTGTTTGCTTTACTATTCTCTCTATTATTTGCTTTCCTTCTAGTCTTCCTCGCCCATCTGTAACTGTAATATTCGTCTTGATGAACATATGGAAATTTTTTTACAGATGGCTTATGGTATGCTAGACTTCGTGTTTCAAATTAGGGTTCAGGCATGGCATAGGCCACCAGTTTGCAAGTTTAGAAGAGTTATGATAACGAAATAGTATTTTCATCGCTGGTATTCAGTTTTCATATGTGTCCATTCATTTCAATTTTGAATAGGCTGAGAGAGAAAGCGACTAGTTTTGTTCCTAGAACTACAACCATCTACCAGAAATTAATAAACAATGTAGAAAACATCGTAGTTTTAATTGTTTTGACATGAAAAGTTTAAGTATTAGGAGGTCCAAGCTAAATTCCATAGAAATGCACGTCCAATGAATTAAAAATAATATAGCTTAGCTATTTAGCAGAATGAAAAAGCTGCCAGAAAACCACAAATATATAGTAAGTTCGTCCTTTGTTGCATAGCATTATTCTAATCTTTACAGCTTCGATTACATATAATATTATATAGTGGTAAAGATTCCATGGACAAGACCAGGGGACTGCCCGGATGTAGATGATCATAAATAAGATACACTTAAAACTTCTCCCTATTAAAATATAGACCACTTGAAACAGCAATTTTCTAACTCCAATTTAGTACACTTCAGCTAAGAACATTATTATTATCTAATCGAGTTTTACATACGCTTTTACCAAGAACTTAATATCCTCTAGAGTGGATTATTTTCTTTCCACAGCGGAAGTGAGGCTTTCTCCTTGGATTATGTATGTGTTTTCTTCCACAGAGTTACCTATACAAGTATAGATATAATATATACAAAACCTCTTTACTCTAATATCTAATATCGAGGGTAGTATGGTAGTGGTCGTTAGGCCCATCAGGTAAATGAGGTTACATAAGGAAAAGGAAGAAAATAAATGGTAATCACTTTCCTCGACGTAACGGTTTTTAATAATATGCGGCAGAAACCGTGAGTGAAAAAGAAATTTACTCTGTCGCATGATAGGTTTCAAAGTTGCTCGCAGAAATTATTAAGGAACAAACAAGCAATATTATATTAATTGTTTCCGTTACGATTTTGCTGTGATCAATAATAGTATTCTTCGCATTTACTGCTCTCTATCTTCTACGCTTCAATCTAATGTATGAATAAAATATTGTGTTTAGTTGAGTACTTTTAAAATTTAATCAATACTCTGTAAGCGAGAAATTTAGAAGTAGGGCGCAAAACTAGTGAAATTGTGTCTGTATAGTTAGAGAACTCATAAAGCTATGGTCACCATATTGTAACGCATAAGGAGAAAGATTGCGAGAAAACCTTAATATTTAACCGCTGCGCTGTTCTTACAGTTATACAATGGGCAATAAACGAAAGTTGATGACTACGCAAAAGCCACTTTTCTCTCAAGTTACGTCAAAACTTCTTGCAAAAAAGTTTTCCTTTAACTACTGGATCAAAATAACTCGACGATTCCGTTACCATCATAGTTATTATTATTGTGTGTACATTGTGCAAAATGATCTCGTTACTGTATGGAAATATATGTGTTCGCTCGTCTAAGGAAAAATAAATGTTGGTCATTTTCTTTCATGAACAGGGCTAGGTTGATGGAAAGTGGAGACATGACGACAGTATGCTATTACCCGTGCTCAGTGTCATTAACATGGTTTTCATATGTTGGCTGGGTACATGCTATACTTTGCTTTCACATACATTTAGGTTAAATTGGAACTGTTGTGAATTTAGATTTTCTCCTTAGCCAGTAACTTTCTCTTCTGGGATGGCGTGCGTCGCAATGGCCTCCGTCAGGACGGAGGCGTTTTTTCAGCCATGGTGATCACTGTCTAGATTTTAAACATTATCTCGGACACGCGTCGATGCAAGGCGGCATTAGATGCTCTTGGTTGCGTAGGTAATAAAACAGATACAATGAATTGGTATGTACATGCAGATACATAAGCTTTTCCATATTAAACCTTGACCGAATTGTTGGCGCTTGAGCTATTTATGAATTAATGAACAGGTACGCACGCAGGTAATTTTAAAATTTCCTCGTTGCTCGTATAGAGATTTCTTGTATTAGGTTTCGTTATCTATGAACTTTTCTCCCTCTATTTGTATTCAAACTTTTCACCCAATAAAAGTTTTTAAAGATGTTGATTAAAAAAAGAAAGGCTGTAAACTCGATTTGAGTAAATTATTAATATTTTATTTAGAAGATATAGTTGCTCAACTGAAAACGAAAAAAACTCTTGATGGAGAATCAATTCAATATGTGTGTAAGTAGCTTTCATGATTCTTATTCGACATTAAGGATTATGTTCTGTTTATAACATTGAGACACGCTTGCATATGCATGCATGGTTTGCTTGGATCCAGCTAGACATCATTTCTTGCTGGAAATACGTTTTCTTCGAAATTCGCCATTGCAACATTTAGCCTAAGTCCTCTACTTTTTTAGTTCATAATAATAACAGGCATATCAGAAGAACTAGTGAATTGTAAATGGTGGAAAGTGTATTTAGGTACTTCTTGAAACTATTCGCAAAGGCTTTACAGGTATATGTCTCATATGAAGCAGTTTGACAACTGTAAATCTCGCTGAGTATCTGCAGTATTTTACTACAGTATACCGAGAAAGGCCTGAAAATTGTATTATAGTTTCATTAAACAGTTTGACATGAAACCACCTCTCTTTTAACGTTGCCATTCAAATTTTCGTTTCCTCTACAATGTAGCTCTATGTAATAAACTATGCTTTTGAACTCTTGCAACAAAAAATGAAGGAGTGGCTGTGGAAATATTTACATTTGTATTAGTAATGCACGAAGTACCAAAGCAAATCCACCTGTCGACATGTATACAACATTGAAAAGCCTGTTTCGCCATTTCTTGCACACAATTTGTCCTGTTTCGTGGTATGATGTAGGCCACTTAATAAAAGTAATAAATCGCTCTTGAGCAAGGAAAAAACTTTTCCGTTTCCTGGTTTTAATAGACAATTTGTATTAACAGATCTAATTTTAATTCGTGCCTGTGGTTTTCCGCAATTACATACAACAATTTATCGCGTATCATGAATCATACGATGGAGAATAACATATCACCGTTTGGAACTTGGTACATTATAATAACTATGACTTCAGATTTTTTTTAACCATTAGCTTATGCAGGAGGATTAACAAATAGAAAAACCTTCCTCTTCCGTAATTATTATTTCCTAATGACCACTGACTAGTCCGAGTCGTATGAAGATATAGCCAAAACTCATTAACATAATGTTACCCTTTTCGAGTAAAATTGCTCTTGTTGGGCTTAATTTTACTCCATTGTTATCTTAATAATCACCAAAATCCCCGAGAAAAACCGCAGAATATCCTGCTGCTCATATCTTGCTGGTAACCTATCAAAGCTGGTTGATGGATTTAAAACTATAGACATTGGCATTGCCTGCTCGACGTTTCTGCAGAAATCCTGAAGATTATGGAAAAAAATTGTAATACCCCGGCACGTGTGATGATGCTAGTGGTGCAATAACGCACTGATTCAAAGATTATGGTAAGATTAGGAATCCTGCTATCGCGGACCATTATACAGGCTTTTTGTTATTTTTTCTGGAACAAAACGAAACCATCGTGAGTTATCTCTCATGATCGCCAACTCTTTCCCACAACTCATCTAGGATTTCGTCTTCCTGGGAGCTCAAAATATGGTGGTGTTCGTCGTGATAATAGTTATAATATTTCTCGTCTGAGAAACAAAAGGCGCACTTATTCTTCTTACCTTTTCATATTATTTCACGGCGAATGATATATAGCTGGACTCACTCCCTAAAGTCATCGCAGCTTTAATCAAAATAGGAAAAAAATGGACATGGTTTGTGGTGACGTATGCAACCGTGTGGTGTATGTTGATATTGGTAAATGGCAGGATTCTTTGTAGAAAACTTGTATCTGGGTGTTAGATCACTACTTCATGACGACAAAGAAATACTAAAACGTAACGAAGAACTTGCAGTTTTTTCCTATTCTAGCTTGACAAGCTTATTTGGAGAACTCCCATTGAAAAATACTCCAACCATAACATATATAAATACATAAACATGCATGCATGACGGTAAAAAAAACTCAAGGAAAAGAGTATTCAGACTGGAAGAAAATTGATAACGGTTGTGTGTCACAGGGTCTGATACGCTGTTACATTCTACTCTATTTCCGTTTCTTCTTCACTGCGTACACGATTATGTTATGGTTTGTTAAAGATTCATTCAATCAGTCAAGTGTCTCCTCTCGTGTGTGCGTCAGTTGGAACGCTGCATAATCTTTACCTAAGGACTGCACAAAACCGAACTACTAGACTCTTGATTCTCAATGAAAAGATCACCTTGTTCAATGGGAACCTAGTGGAGCACAAGTTGAGTAACAAAATCATTGGCTCTCTGAACACACTTAAACGTAAAGAGAAGCACATCGCCGACTGATGTTTGTCATTAAATTAAACAAAAGTTTTCTGGCTGAGGCGTGACTTGAACCGATATACAGTTTCGTTACCGGCTCTTATGGTAATAAAATTATATACCTATTAAACGTGGTTAGATTGAAAGGCCTATAATGCTGATACAGAGGAAAATGTAGCCGCAGCCACAGACTTGCAATAATATGCTTTCTTTAGAGGGAAAGCTCCTTTTTGCGCCACAGTTGATCTTGAGTTTTTAGCATTACTTACTGAATACTGAAAAGTTGCCGTATACTTCAATATTGTAAATTGACAACTTTCTGTGAAAGGAAAACATAGTTGTAAGGTGGGTAAAACTCAAACAGCCACCTTAATGCAATTAGTAAAATCGTAAAGAAGGAGAAGGACCAACCAAGAAGAGCGCAAATAAGGTTGTTCTTGGTATCCTAACTGATTTATTGAGAAATTCAGGAGTAAATTTGGCTGTCTAGACAGATAATATACTGGAAAAGTCGGATGATTAAACCCTGTCAAACATAAGTGAATTAGATAATTTGATTTACACGACTGATAAAAAAGGATGAATAAATACAGTCTTCAAAGTGGGAGGAACTAGTCAGTGTTTATTTATTTATATTTTTTGAACAAAGATCGCCCTTAATCCTAAAACAAATACAAACACATGAAGCATGTAAGTCACGTTTTCGGCTTCACTCTAATCGGCCATCATGTAAGCTTCACCCTTTGATGAATGTATGCACATTCTCTATGCTCCCTCAAATTATAAATCCGTTTTCTTTAAGTAATGAACTATAATTTACAATTTTATCTGCGTCCTTTTGCAATGGCGTCTAATAACTTCGTATAAATGAATGCTTGCTCGCAGTTCATACTTGTTAAAATTAAGCTTGTTGAAAGTTTATTAATACAATTTATCGCCTACGTGGATGCACCCGAAAAAAATACAATATTCTGGGTTTGTAATTGTCTTCAGAAATTTTCAAATGAATTTTTCGAATACTGTTCGTGAGTGAGATCATATCATGGTCGCAGTACAAAAAAATTAATCTTGTCATAACCTATATTATACCGAGGAGTACGTTAATTTCTGTTTGTTAAATTATTTTCTCTTCTGGTATTGACATGGCGAGTGAAGCCTTGCAGTTGAAACATCGTTAGCTCGTGCTTGTAAAGACAAACTCGTTGTGTGTCTCGATTTACAAGAGATGTTATGAAGTGACGATGAACAAAACAAGGAGTAATAACATTTTTATTGTTGCTCACCATGCAGTCATTGTTGTCGAAAAACTTGTTCTTCTATGTTGTTAACAGCTCGTAAAATACTAGATACCATTTACTCTCGTGTTTTATCAGGCTTTACAGATGTTTGCGTTTCCAGATCAGAGAACAGCGAAATATGTTTTCTAATGCAGTGGTTTTATTGGGCCACATATAGTTTTGCATCAACAGTGTTTGTAGGTGTTATATCATGCAGCCGGTGGTGTTTGAAAAGGCATGCCAGCTTAACAGGTGGCTTACCAGTACTTTATAGTATGGTAGCATGTAAAACATTGGAATAACGAGTTTACTTTACGGCAAAAAATTGATTGGCAATGAGACAAATTGATGGACAACCTGGAGTGCGCCACTTGCAAAAATACCAGTATTTTCTGTTCACACAATACACCAATCGTTTGCCGATTTTGCAGTCCTGTTATTATCAACATGTTCGTTCCATAAAATTTCTATATTTACCGCTACCCAACAATAATGTTTACAGTGAAACCACTTACATGATTTGATGTGTAATGCGAAGAAATGATATGCTGACAATGTTTTCTCGCTAAGTTTGTAGCACTATCGACTGGACAAGTGGCCGTTTAGATTGATATCATAAATTTCAAATGAGTTTCTTACAGTATGTACATAAGTGGGCGGAATTCCATTCCATATAGGCCAATAATCGCAATCGATAATGAATGTATACTTTAAATTTTTATTGACACTATCCGCTATACTTATTGATATGGTGCAACAGTGCAACACAACATTTTAAAACAATACTTAACTCCGCAAATCAGGTTTTTAGGAGAAAACTAAAGGGAAGAATTATGCGTTTAGTGTATCACCAATTTGCAAACGTAATATTTACAATACTTTTTGATGGTTTTCAGTTCGTTAACAGTCGACCCAATTTTGCTTCATGTACCTAAACTACCTGATCAAAGGGCTATTTTCGACATTGGTTAAGTTAGTAATACAATACCGCAACTAGTCGGTCAACATCAGCATAACTTTATACATCAACTATACTCCTTTGCACTGACTTCTGTAACATTTTACCGTCGCTTTTCACCGTGAGTAGCACATTGAAAAGGTCTTTTAACTATACGTTACTCAATAAAACGTCTTGACTTTTGGCGGTGTGACCACGACCACATAAAAAGCAACAAACCCAATGGGCTATTCCACTAAAAATGCTCACATTAATATTACTATCGGCCATAAATTGAATAATGTTCTCATTTTTTGCCTAAATTAATTCTTTAAGTTCATGGAAACGTGTAATACCATTTAAGATCTTGGAAAAGGTCCCTCATTCCGGTAGAATGCAATTATGTCGAAACGCATTAGACTCACACACCAACACACACTTTCATTTATGACCATAAGTCCGTAGTTGGCGCACTAAGATAAATGCATGTAAGAAGGCTGCTGCTGAACCATGAAATCAAAGCAGAAGCCATTCATTTTACTAGCTATATAATTAAAAGAGGAAAGGGCTAAAATATGTAGTTTAGGAAAACGAGCCCAGCCCTAGCCTGAGCAAAGCCTTTTTCAGTTTTCGCCGACGCTTTCGGTTTTCTCTTTTGTAATTTCTTAGATCCACCTGATAAAATATAATAAGCATCTACATAATGTGTGGGCAGATTGCATAATACTAACGAAATTATGCAATAGCGTCTCATTTTTTATAGCGAATATTCCTTACCATCAAGTTGAGAAAAATGGAGCAATATCTAGGAACAGGCAGCGAATTGATAATTACTTTCCAAACTTGAAGCTCATTCGTGTTCTAATCTTAAATTACATGGTTTTAAGTTGTGTTCACTATTCAGTGCATGTACGCGTTTTATGCAGTTACGTTGCCATTGATACAAAATTATGTGCAACTTTAAAAATTGAAGAGAAGAAGCTGTTGGCTCGTCAAACCGTTCGAGTAGCAGTAGACAAATCATGTGTTATGACTCGTAAATTCAAATTTACGAACTAACCATAGCAATTAAAATCGCGATGTGACAAGAAAAGAATCGCTAATAAAAGGCTTCATGTAAGAGCCTTCGCTTTTCTCTTATTAAAGTCATACAAATTCTATTTGTGTTTCAACGTGCTTTTTGCTGGGAATGCTTTTCCTTTCATTAGTTTCATAGTCAGAATGAGCTGTAATAAAGTAAAAAGGCGCAACAGCCAGGGCGTTTTCATTGAAAAATAGCTTTTCTTTTGTGGTCGCAACTCCAGGTCAATTGCTTTTATTAGGAAATACCTTGTTTGGCGCATTTCTCACATTCAACATTAACATTTTTGTGTTTCCTTTGAAAGTTTTTTCAAACCAGCCAAATTAAAATTCTAAAGTAAACTAGATGTAAGATGTTGAAAAGGGTGACATTACTTTTAGAACAGCAAATAAGAGGTTGTCAAAAATATTTTAATTAGTTTCGCGAAATTCGAAACAGCCTCCGAAACAATGCACAAAACACTAATAATTCGGGACACACATCGAGAACTGTATTTAGAATTCTAAGAACTATTCTGCTGATCGTGACTATCGCGAGTTACTTCCGAAAAGATTGCCAAAGTTTCTCAATTCGTTGTCTGCAAACAATTTTATTCTAATAAAAAATTTGCACGTCAAGAACACATGCACATGCAAGCAGTGTGCTGATGTTGACAGTGAAGTACAAACTTACTCGAAAGAAATCGCGTGAATGAAGTACGTTAACCTAAAGCAGTTCATTTACAAACGGGCTTTTGAATCACTCTCTATTTCACTAGGGCTCTCTACAAGCAGCATAGTATTTTGGAGTCGGTTTAGTTTATTTTGGCAATCAAACGCATGTAAAGGAAAAGTAATGAGATCTTATCGAAGCTGTATGCTTGATAGAAGTCTATCCTGTTAGTCCTACTTGAACTCTATGTCAAACGCAAATAAATATGACTTGATATAATATGAGGGAAGAAGAGAAACCTGGAACAAGTGCCATTAACCCAATAATACTCTAATCAGGGAAAGTAAATGAGGCATTTGTCGGACCACTAATGTTATCATCAGAAATTCTTGAATACTGTATCTGGTCGACAGCGTGTTTTGCAATGATTGTGGCCTTGGCTCTTGACTTGACACCTGAACACTTTTGGATTCCACGATTATAATTTTTACATTATATTATTTTATTTTACCTGTAAATATAAAATGTTACTTGGATAGAGACGCTGTATGAAAGGAGGTACATTTTTGTGAGAGGATTTCGAATGTCGCAAATACGAAAAGGTGACCATTTCCGAAAATGCGACGAAATCACAAAATTTTATCTATGCACTTGCTTTCGACCAAGTTACGATGAAGACAAAATAAAAATGTAAAATTTGCATATATTGTTTGATACAATATCTGTCATCAATTTTTTTCTCTCTGCAATCCGTACATTCATTACGATAGACTCGGGCAACGTTTTTCAATTTTTGTAAACACTGAATTGAAAACTATTATATCGTATATCAGTAACCCAAGATATGTGCCAAACTTGAATTCTACATGTATGTACATCATACATCGGTGGGTCTTTAAAGTTTCCCTATCATTTCCCTTACATTTTTATATTATAGAAACAGGTTGAAAAGAACTGGCAAAATGGTGATTGATCGCCCTAGTTTCCTCAATAGGAGTCCGACACGTCAGCTGTCATTAAAGTGTTAAAGGTTCTCTTGCTTATATAGCGTGTGTATGCATGTTAAAATTGCCCGAGTTATTTTCTCTCGTTTTGCTTCACACTACCGACGGTTGACTGACTAACTTACAACTTACGAAGTAATACATTCACGAAATCATTTTTCCTTTACGTTGAGCATGCAGGGAGAGGAAACACGGTCGTGGCTACCTTTACGACTCGCAACAATCAACATTTTTACTTTACCGCGAGCGCTACCACGGAAAAAACATTACCATGAAACATGCATGCCTGCTGCTGGTATGAGTAGACTTGAGAAGTGGGTATAAAAATATCAACTATGTAAACCGCTTTTTTTATTGATTACTTTCCCTCCAGTCGGTAGGTAGTTTTGTTTGGGAAAATAGCTTAATACGAAAATAAGTGATATAAGCTTTCTTTCGTGGAAACAGGAATGCGGATTCTTTTTCTCACAAATATACTATTTTATAGAAAGTGTTGTGTGTATTTGCGAATGCGATTTACTTTACGATCGACTTTGAAGAATGCGATGATGCCTTATTGCTTTCTCTTCTTGTCGAGGTCGTTTATAAACTTGATGAGCAGGAATCGTACACATGAAAACTACTTTCACTGGTTTTGTTTCAAGCAATCTATCGATGTTTTACTACAATGAACATGAAATATTGAAAATTGATAACTATCCTTTGTGGTTTAATCGCTTGCGTTAAAACGGGGAAAATAAAATGCAACAACGAAACAACGATGAATTACTAACGAAGTGTAAAATCGAATTAAGTAAGCAGTATTATGGTAAGACATGAAATTTAAAATGGTGTTGATGATTCATTCAATTCCATTGGTGTACATAAATGGTGTTCACATTTCCAATATCTATAGGTTATGACGAAGTTGGGTAGGATTTCAGAGTTTTTCATGGTAATCATCTTTTCAGTCATTCTTTCCTGCTACAAGTAGATATGAAATTCCGTGCTTATATTCCTGGCCGTGCTTTTGCTTTTGTTTGACCTCAGCTACGCGCTTTGTGTTACAAATGGCCAACATAACACATTGCACCGGAACTCAATAATGACGATATCCACAGTTGTAAATAACTACATCTACCACCACTGACCACAGGAGCTACAACAGGTTTAATCGCTTTCGCTACTTCCTGAATTTGTAATAACGTACTGTCTTTTTTTTGCAATAATGAAATCAACTGCTCTTTTCGTTTTAAACTCTCTGTCTGACTAAATATTTTTCCTCAGGATAACATGCAACGAATATCTCGATTGATTGGCTAAGGTATTCCGCCTTAAACTTTGTACGCACAAAGGAGTTTGGTATCCCTCTTATATCTAAGCTTGCGAATGGACAAATGCAATGAATTCTTTCAAATGTTGTACCCAATAGAAATGTTGCAAATAACGTAAAGGATCTAGAAGACAAAGTCAAGTAAAGGGCCTTCGACAAATTGTTGCTAACTTTATCAAACTTGGTGCAGTGTAGACTGGGTTAGCTGCAGTCGTAGTCGATTGCATCGAAAGAGAGTCAGTCAGTAAGTCGATATCAGCTCGATTTTGTAACGATGCACAGCTGCAGATCTCCAAGCATCCGATTTTAGGTAACTTGAATAGTAGTGCTTTGCTCCAGGCATTGACACCACAGCGGCAAAATAATTTATACGCGATCAAAGCAAGTCTAAAGCAACATTGTTTTACCGCAAAAGTTGAATTTCATAAGGTCGCAGAGTTACATTTGGAATATTCATCATCATAGGCCTTGAATATTCAAGAAATTTGTACCACTTGCCCTAGAAACCTCAAAATCACATAATTAACATTAAACAAACAAGTGATCCATGTTGCTCAAACGAAGTGCTCCTTTTTGCACAATGTAGTGAAGCATTATACTTTCGCTACCTTACAAGAGTGTACAACCTCACTGGTTTTGGATAATTATTTTGATCGCGAGTAGCTCATGCATGAGTTATAGATTTTAACCTTAAGACATTTTACTTTACGACGAGGACTTGAGTCTGTGAATCAAAACAATGCGTAGGCATTCTAAAGGTTTGTATGGCGATACAACAAAGATAATAAAAACTAATTCGGGGAATCATTATTTACTAGGATGATTATACCGTTCATAAAGTAGTCTAACTTTAGTCTGGAAATCAAGCCATCTTTCTGGTGGCATACTTGTTGTTTAGTAGGCTTCCTTGCCTTTCCCAGCTATCATTTCACAAGTTGCTTGTTTGTAAGCATAGCCGCATCCGCGTCCTCGTTTTTATTGTATGCCATGTTAATAGTCGTCGTCACGACGCTCTTGTCGGGAAAAACTAGTAATGCGTAAAATGGGAGTATCGGATGTATTGTCAGTGTGTAGGGGTTTTCGCGATAGCGTGCAAACAAGCAATTTGGCAGAGGGAAAACAAGACAGAAGATTTTTACTATTTTGTTGTACACTTCTGATTAGAATAATATGGAAATATTTCTGATTCGTTCCCTTCTTGTGAGGAAAATAAATTATTATATGGAAATCTAAAATCTATATTTTCTACTTCGCGCATACTTCTGAATAAGCACGTGTAGAAAACAGCAAGCCCCATCATTGGTTTAATTAGTTTCGTGAAAATGCTCAAGGTTAGGGTTGGGTGCATCACTTAAGGTATTCAAAAGCACTAAAGTTATAACTGAAGCTCATACAAAAGGGGAAAAATGTTACCTGCCAGCAGCAGCTGGCTAATAGACGCATCCTGGCCGTGTCAATTTCTGAAGCGAATATTTGATAAGTAGCGATAGGTTCACCCGTTGCTCCAGCAATGACGAGGATGTTTTTTGTACATTAAGTGGGCTATTAAAACTTGGAAAACTTAAATCAAATTAATTATGTGCTAC
This sequence comes from Akabosia matsudoensis, assembly GCA_019593645.1. NCBI lineage: Eukaryota > Metazoa > Arthropoda > Collembola > Entomobryomorpha > Paronellidae > Akabosia > Akabosia matsudoensis. The sequence goes on along the minus strand of VICI01000060.1, from coordinate 23,853 downwards.
AGCTAAGGGCTTTTAATTAATACCGTGTATATTTTGATGTATTTTACGCAGATATCTTAGAATCTGTGCGTCACTCATTGGCATATTATTCAACTTTATCGTGGTCTTATTGTGTTCCCCTTTGCCCGTGAAGCTGTCGAAATTCTTTAGCACTACTCTACGATATTTTGTAAAAGTATATCAGAATGTCAGTAATATTCTCAAATACAGATCAAACCAACCATATTATTTTGTCTTACAAACCGTTTCATTTCGAATAAAAAAATCGAAACCTTTTTGCGTTATTGAATGCATGTTGGTTTTCGAAACAGCAATATCATCTCTACTGCGTTTGCAGCTATACCAAGTTTGAAGAACGTGAAGTGATGGTTTTTTGCTTCTAAAGATGAGGAAACATAGAGTGTCTCTTCTCTTACAATAGTACATTATCAAGTGAAAGCAAGGAAAAATGGAGGCGATATTATTTCATGTGAAAACGAATGTGTTCATAATCCACCTTCTCTTTTCATTGCATTCTCCAATTTCTCATATGCTGAGGAAAGTCGATAACAAAAAAAGGAGTAAATGGGAACCACTATTTTTTGCAATACACCACCTTTTTCCATTCATCTCTAGAGAAGAAAATATATACGATCGTTTCATCCTGAAAAGAAAGTAGTAACGCCCTTTTGACTTGAAGAATTTTCTCGATTTGAAAAGCCTTTCTCCTTGAATATATCCAGTGGCTATGAAGTTCATATCTGTAGGGTTTTTAACAATGCCAAAACCCATATTGTGTAACCTTGTTGTATTGTGTTTTTTCAAGTCGATATCTTATTAGTAGCGCCTTCTACACGTTTCTATTGCTTTTTTACTCGAGCTGTATGGTTATCTTCTGTTTTTTTTACTAGGACCTCATTTTTTCACATCCTTTTTTGTAATACTTCTCCGTTTTATTCATGAAAAATTCTAAAGGAGAAAAAACCTTCATGCGGAAAAAAGATAGATCACTTTTTTTAGAGGGGAAGTACAAGTAAAGAACAGGATGATAATGAAGAGAAGGTAATCTGGGTGCGTGGTATTATTACCAGTGAAAGGCTGAATTGCACAGGAGAAAAAAATGGCTGTCCATTTTTCAGATGATAAAGGAAGTTCATGTGGGTATTTCAAATAAGGAGAGCACGTGATGATACCGTTTTTTAGCGCTGAAAAGTAGAGCAGGGTCCAAATATTATGATTTTTTAAATAAAAGAACAGAATATCTAGGTTGGAGATGCACAAACGAGAGAAACTTGATAAAACGGAGAAAGTGCAATTCATCGTGTTAAACTTGTTTTCTCTTGGTTATACATAATTAACAGAAGTTCAAGACACGTCATCAGCCTTGCATGCAATTGTTTGCGCTACATATTACATTAAACAAACAGTACAATTTCACCATTCATCCGTGCATGCAACTACTATCTATGTACTGTAAGATGCGGCATTGTATTTTTTAAATTTGGTCATGACACATGAGGAAGCATTCGATCAGTATCCTACATAAATGAAGGCTACTAATATCAAATATAGGCCTTGAATGAAAACTCTTAGTAATTTAATACGAATTACCAATGTAAACTTCATGATACGAATCAGCGAAAACGTCCGATATTATTCAATTAATGTAAATCTGCAAATCAAAGAGACATCATATAACGGAGAAAACATCCATATAGTTTCAAAACTACCACATATATACAAAATTTGATAAACATTAGCTATACCGCGAATTACCATAATTTGTTTAATGATAATATGTGAATCATCTCTAGTAGGTATATCCTGTAAGAATGTACCAACAACAAAGAAAAGTTTTTGTTTTTTATATTGTTACAATCAGTTATGCAAGATTCAGCACTGTCTCCTTTTACATATAATAGTACGCCTAAATTTTCACGAAGTCAATTTCCTTGTTGCTTTTGGAATTCCTTTTGTCAGTGATGGCAAAAGGTTTGATGCACACTCATTGCCACGCAACATCCGATTTTTAAGGGAAAAGTTTTCGCTACCTTCTTGCACTGCTTCCAAAAGAAATAGTCGGTAACGATGATTTTGTCGCCATGCCAAAATACTGAAGCAACAACTAACGTTCACTACACTACCTGACACAGTACCATTACTGTTGTTACTATTGGTAACTTTCTCCAGCATTTCAGAGAAATCAAGTTACGACTTCGGAAAACACACAATACCTCAATGCACCTAGGCTGCAATGCATTTCCATGTGTAGTCCAGGATAAATAATTTATCCTGGACTACACATGGAATTATTATAACGATGATAAACTCACCAAACTCTTAAAGAACAGCAGGTAAACCATCAAGTTTGAATGAGAGGAGCGATACGACACGTCTCTTTGCTACAATGAATTGAAATATTCCGTAGCGTGTCATCATATAAGATCTCCTACAATTCATTCACAAAATTTTAACCAGTACCTTCTATCTTGTCTACGCTTATAGTTCCCTGGAATTCATGCAACGAGAAACACGAATGAGCTAATGCTTTATTGGCATATATTTGGCTGGTGTCCTAAAAAAAGGCCCCAAAAGTTACTCAAATCATTTATGCTCTGGTTAGCATCTTCGTTCGTCTAATAAATGTACGAAGCCTAGCTATAGTTTTTATTTTTCACTTGTCAACTTTTCCTCAGACAGTGTTAACAAAATAATTTATATTCATTCTTTCATCTTTCATGGAAAGCTAAGGTGTCTGCCGTTTTTGCAACTGTAAACCACATAAAAAATGAAGACGATGTAGAGGATGCTGATAATGGATTCTGAAACGCTATGCAAAGAAGATTTTTTTTGCTTAACAATGCGTTCATATACCTCGCAAACTTTTGCAAAGAACAAGTAGGTTAGAGCCCAAACAACCGACATTATTGAAGACGTCTTTTTCTTTGTCCGTCCAAAACTTTACGCCAACAAGCTATGATGATCATAGTTGATGGGAAAAGTTGAGAGGAAAATAAAAATTTACACGACATACACATGCATGCTCTTTTTTGTCAACTAGCATGTTTATTCTTTACTGTGTTCACTGCACCAAAAAATGATGGGACAAAAGAGCCCAAAACTTTTTTTTATGTCTTCAAAGTAGTTTTATCGAAACTTTAAAAAGTAAGTCTATGCACATAGGACGTAGTCGAAATGCGGATGATCGTTTCTGGTGGCTTTTACTTGAGTAAACACATCGAAAAAAGTATAAATCGTACCTGCAGTTATTTAGTGAACTCGGGTAAATTGCGAAAAACGGAGAAGGAGAGAGCTTTTCTCCGGCCCTAGCTAACTTGGAAAAGGAGGAGAATAGGAAGTTTATGGGAAGAGTTTTTATGCGCAATCATTCTGCAAAGAAGATGATGAAAGATGTTCCACTATAGCTTTGTACACACAGACAATAGATATACTACAGGGCTTCACCTATTGTAACATAATATATTTTAAAGGTATCTGTAGGCTCACTGAGTTGTATAATATAAAAAGAAACAGTGTTTTTGTGTGGTTAGTTTACTATAAGCTAGCTCAACAGAAAAAAGATGTTCTATAGTATTTTTTGTTTCTCTTTTTCTTTTGTCATCCCAAAAGCTTGCCAATTTTTATTTGTGAATCAGGCCATTTGAAAACAGTAAATTTAGAGAGTACAAAAGCCTCAAGAGAAAACTCGCTCAAGTTTTTTTTTCACTTATCGTGTGTGGGCTGAAAAAAAACCTTCATTTAACCCTTTACCCATTTTTTGTCCTGTCTAAATGCGCTTTATTTGTTGACTGGTCTTTTGGAATCCTCTTGGTTGTCATTAGATCAACTGAACTATGGACCTAAAATGAACATGCTGATGCTGACCATGATGACGAAGACTATGCCTTGATAATCACGATTCTGTTGGCAATATATTTTCTGTCCTAGTTTTTCTCTTGAGTGACTTTCCCCGCAAACTGATTACTCAACCACCAACCAGATCAGCAGGAAACTGACTCTGTGTGGGTAGAGAGCCTTTCTAAGTCGCTTACTTTTTTTTACTGTAAACAGTCTGGCTTTGAAAGTAAAATGTATCATTCTAATGAGTGCTATTTTTTCTGCATATAACACATAGATCGCCCAAAAAACTGCTTCCTTTCTTGTCATCTTTATTTTGAGTCGTTGAGATTCAAATTGCGTATTTCTTATCCACTATCTCTGGATTTTTTTTTGTCCTCTTAAAAAAATCTCCTCTGTTGAGTTTATGATGATGTGATTGTCGTACAGATTAGCTTGTTTGAGAAACAGGGGCTAGTCAAGACTGTTTTCATAGCAGTATGAAAAACTGGCGAATTTCTCAGAAGCACAAGGACTATTCTAGAAAAGAGGTGTTAGCATTTGTTACGTGCGTTTGCTGATCTGCTTTTATTTTTTATTTTGTTGATGGTCTTGTTTGAGTGAATGAGACCGCTGATTTTTATTGTGGAGAAAGTGTAGCATAGAGAATTCAAAAGAATAGTGGCGTGACTTGTATGATGATGCAAGTTACCCTGCTTTTATATCCAAGGCGTTGTCCTTCCCTCCTGAAACAACCTGCTACAAAGAAAAGTACAAACTGTGCATTCCGTATAGGTTGTTGTGTAGTGGTTGCATTAGTCTTGAACATTTTTTTGCGATTTTCCTGGGTAGAACAGCTTTCCACTTTATCTTTTTCAGTAACAAGTTGTTCGTCGACTTTCTCTGCACTCTCTCGTTTTATACACATTTCGATCTAATCTGGAATGATATATGAATAAAAAACAGGTCCATTATTTGTCCGTTGTAGCAAAGTGTGCAACGATATGTCACTTTATAAGAGGAAAAGTTGTGACAAAAAAGGTAACGGAACTGACGGTCCTACGTGTGTATCTGTGGACCGTATCTTTTCGCAAGAACTACAACAAGAAAAATAGTGTTCGCATTGCATGGAAGGTTCTTGTGCACATGTGACACATAAAGACCACCCACTCCGGAGACGCTAGATCATACAAATTTGTCGTTACGACTTGATAAATGGACTATTCAAACTTTATTTTTTTAAACTTTTTTCTTCTTTAAATTCCAGGTCCAGTCATAGAAGTGCAGGCTGTTGCACATAAGAAAGCTATCCTTCCATGTGACATGAATGCACCGATACGCTCAGATGAAGCTATACTTGTGTTATGGTACAAAGACCTCGGAGACATGCCAATTTACAGGTGAGCCTAGAATATTTAAAATAAAAACTTACTAATACTATATGCTTTACAATTTTCAAATTGGTCATCTTTTGGTGCTTAGTCTGTAAACGAAATTGTGTCAGACACGTTTATGTATTTATTATACCCATGCTTTCTCATAAAAATAATTGTGCGTATGACATATGACATGAGACTGCAAGGACAGTGAAATGGTTGTTATCGTTTTTCATCCTTGCTATTGACCTACAAAAATATTACTTTACACCATACAGTTTATGTTTTATTTATTTATTTTTATTGGTCCTTTTTGCTAGTACAGTCAGTCAGCACAATAGTGTTGACTGACAATAAAATCATGTTCAACGTTTTGTTGTTGCCTCTAGTAAATGTTCTTAAAAGACTTATTAGCGGGAGGAATCTCCTCTGTCATCACTGAAACAATCGTAGCCCCCGTCGAACGTGTCAAGTTGCTCCTTCAAGTGCAACACGCATGTCCTCAGATTCCAGAGCACAAGAGGTACAAAGGTATTTTGGACTGTTTGAGACGAGTTCCCAAGGAGCAAGGGATTTTGAGTTTATGGCGAGGCAACACAATCGACTGCCTTCGTGTTTTTCCTTCGCAAGCATTAAACTTTGCGATTAAGGACTATCTTCGAGCATTTTTTGTGAAAGGAGTCTCTCCCAAAAAAGAATTTTGGTGGTTCACATTTGGAACCTTCGCTTCTGGAGGGATTGCAGGAATTTCAGTGCTCACTTTACTCTATCCTTTGGATTTTGCGAGGACTCGGCTGGCAGCTGATGTGGGGAAGAGGAAAACTAGGGAGTTCAAGGGAACTGTGGACTGTCTTCGAAAAACTTTTAGGGCGGACGGGATCAAAGGAGTTTTCAGAGGATATGGAACATCCCTTTTGGGGATTGGAGTCTACAGAGCATTATACTTTGGAATTTATGATATTACCAAAGCTGATTTTAAAGAGTTGACGCAGGAGGAGATTTCTATTTACCTCAGATTGCTAACGGCACAATTTTCGGTGGCTGTTGCCGGTATATGTAGCTATCCCTTTGATACAGTAAGGCGGAGAATGATGATGCAGTCAGGGCTGGCGAAAGATAAGATTCAGTACAGTACGAGTATGGAATGTTGGAGGAAAATATATCTGGAGGAAGGATGCCGTGGCTTCTTTAAAGGAGCCGGGGCGAATCTACTTAAAGGAACAGGATGTGCAATAGTTTTGATTTTATATGATGAGTTGAAGGAGTTGTTGGAATAAAATTGGCTTAAAAGCCGCATTAAACGGTCCTACCAGAAATTTTATGCAGATCATGTTACAGTGATTTTGATATGTTTTTGTAAAAACCCTTAGCTGATTCCTATAAATTCCACGTAGTCACTGGAAGTCAATAGATTTGTATCAGCTAACAAGATTGGGAGCTATATATGTTTTATGTAAATCAGCTATACTTCCAGTTCTTCCAAGCGTTTTAAATTATGGGTCGACATCTGTCAGCGAATAACCTTATGACACCAGTCAAAACGAACTCGCACGCGCACCGGATAAATTTTTCAATGTTGTTATCATAGTATTTTATACCCTTGTGTGTCATTTGGGCTAAATGTTGAAAGATCTTAGAACCCATATAACAGTATGGATTGGAATAGTTGATCAACATCCATTGGCTTCACATATGCTATGAGCAATTCTTTCCATGTATCACAAAAATCAGTCGGATCTTGTTATTCCTGTCAATTTTTCGATTGGTTGAGTGGAACATAATCTTAACTAATTGAATATTTAACGGTGTTTTGGTTGGGACACTCCAATTGGTAATTAGCTCAGCTAATTGAATTAGAGATTTGTATCAATAAGGGAACTATTTATTTTAGATTTACGTTTTTGTGACGCAACTTGAGACTATACGGTTTTATATAGGAGAATGAGGAACCTACTAGTCAATCTTCTATAGTTTTGTTATCACTACTTAGAACGTGATAAACTTGTTTTTAATCCTTGTGACAGGCACCATAAATAAATCTCTATTGCAAAGCTAAAGGTGATAGGCTTGGGAAAATGTTGTAAGATTTTTGTCTGATTTAGCGTTGTGGCCCAATCATTCGAAAATAAAGAAGCTTAAACAACTCTTGTGTCTTTACGGAACGTTTTTTTGGTAGTTTCATTATGTCCTTCAACTTTTATCTTTGAAAGGGCAGCTTATCGAAAGAATGTATTTTGCAGAAAGCTCACATTCTCTCAAAAAGGTTTGACACGTTGTTGTGATTCCAGGTGGCCAATCTAACCATTTCAGCTTTTTTTGTTACAGGATCGTTTGAAACTGGTCGTGACGGCTAAAGCTACCTTAGCTTAGGTCTTGTTACACACCAAATAAAAGAAAGTGTTTTTTACTCTTCATGTTCAAAAGAAGATTCCCTGGACTAATACCTTGAAAACGTGTTTCTCCAGCTTCCCTACACCCAGATAGATCCATATCTAGTTAAGCCACCAGAAGACAAGAAAAGATGTATAGCTGAACAACTTTCTTTCTTTTCCTTTTTTCCAATTCTTTTTTATTTTGTCTGGCCGAATAAAATTGGGAACAGTTTTCCCATACTCAACTCCTTTCCCATTCCTTATCATCATCAAGCCGGATTATTGGTTAGGCAATGTGGAAGAAAGTTAGGTTGGTTTGTCCATCAGTGGAAAAGTCTTTTAGGCCGGTCAATAGGGAACACATAGAAAAGAAACTTTGGCAGTGTAATGACGAGATGTTTGAAAATCTCAGGAAAGAATTTCCCGCAAATTTTTTTCTGGAATTTGGCACAGGGAAAACCTGTCTGCGGAGTCGACTCCAAGCTTTAGTGCAAAACAAACTCGCGGTCGCAAAGTGTCATTACAAGTTTATGATTGTATGGGTTTATCTACACAAACGGAGCAAGCAATGAAAACATAATGAACCCATCTAGTAGCTACGGTGGAATTTTAACACAGGCAATACCAGAAAAATATTTTTACAAAGTCAATCTGACAGATTTTTTGATGGTCCAGATACATTCCATGCGCATGTTTTCCCTGTATGCTCATTCATACTTTAACATTTTTTCTCTTCGAGAAAGATGAAGATTGATTGGCAAATAACATGCTCTTTTCGAGTAAAGTTTGAATTATAGCGAATTGTCAAAACGCTGTCTGTACGGCTGGGAATGACTTGAATACTCAACGAGCCGCTCGGTATTTACATTCACAGAGGCAACTATCTTCATAGCTAAAGCCAAAGAAAGATACACAATCACGCCTCCAAAGTCATCTATTTATAGTTAACTTGCGACGGAATGAGTGTGGATGAGTAAAAAAAAGAAGAGAGATTCGAGGAGAAAGAAGCGTGCGTAAACTTGATTTAGTACCTTTTATGAAGGTTCAGGCTTTTCTTGTCTATCTGCATATGAAATTGCTTGCTTACAGATGTCTCTACTACAATTTGTATGGTGTAATGAATAGTGTACACGCGATACCAAGGCAAGTTCCGTACAAATTTAACCCAAAAAGGACAACTGCTGCGACACACACGACGAAAGCGATAAGAGTAGCTTGTTATGAGAACATAGAATCAGTATAGAATGTTCATACTTCCACGGATATACTGCCGATAACTGTCAAAATTGGTGATGGCTGAGGGCCTTTTAGTTTTCCATTTTACTTTCCGTTTTCTCTCACAATTTCCGCCTTATACCGCTTCTATATTTATCATGTCATATTCAAAAAGAATTTACTCAAATCCTTCATAGAAATTGCGAGAACCACAGATATGTTTCATGACAAAGCTTGTCGATTGTCTGGAAGGGAACTGTTTTACTTCATTAATAGCTGTTCTTGTGAATACTGGTCTCCATTCTCCACAAGTTTCGCAGCAATCCTATGTATATTGGTATATTCTTTAATATTGAAAAGCGTTTTTTTTTGTTTCTGCCGATATAAACTATACAGAAATTCCATTGATTTTCTTTCGTTTTCACCGAACAAACTATGCGAATTCATCTATCACACTCATCCCTTTACTTTATTTCCCGTGTTCAGCAGTCTATCTTCTTGCTCACTGAACATTTCATCCATCTTACTTTCTCCTCCTTAGCAGTTAGCACATTTTCATTCCTTTCAAGATTAGAATATTGTCACTTATGTATATAAACCATTGCTACTGCGTGAAGTGTGAACGAAGTATAGCTATACTGTTATGCACAATTTTATGCTATAAACGATGCGTTTAAAGGCTATTACAAGGAAAAATGTGTCTAATAAAATACGGCGCATTTTTTCGCTGACACTGCGACTCTTGATTGAAATGGCGCACAAACTGTTAGGGCAACTCAATTCACGGGATGCAAAGACGTTCACACTTTCTTCACCAGTCCCTAGTTCCATTATAAACTTTTGCAAAATCATTCATTCCAATTGTTTTTCTTGACACGTTACCATACTTTTCTTTTGTGCTGCAATTTCCAAAGTTTTACACGTTTGTGTAATGTAAACAGATAGGCAGCTTGGAGACATGGGCCCACACTTTTTATGGAGAAAGTAAAACAAAAAAGAAGTATATTTGAAGATTTGAAGAAGTAGGACAGAAGATGAAAGTTTATACAGTTAACTAGACACTAAAAATAAACAAGAAAGAAGACACAGAATGTTCACCAGTCAGTATCAATTTATTTCTACTATGTTGTTGACGATTCTCCCACACAATTGTTCTAGATAAGGTATCTTAAATTTTGCGAATTTGTTTGCACTAAAACATTGGAATTTTGTGGGCACACTAGCAATTTATTTGCGTCTGCGAACAAAAATCTACACATACTATTGATGTAAATTGGATGTGGAACTACCGCCAGTGTCACTTTCTTCTTTAAGCATACATTATAGCATCGGGTATTGTTTCAGATGTGCGTGTTTAACTACCTAATATAAAACTGGATCTATGTTAACTACCGTTTTACAGAAATCAACGTTTGATTTTGTCGAGTATAAGTGTTAAGTATGAATGAATTTTTATTCTTGTTTTGTGTAGAGAAAGTAATCACTAAGCTAGTGCAAGAATTTGAAACCCACCTTTTTCTAATATCTCAAGATCACCTCAAAAATATCTATTATGCCAACGTTTATAATTATTCATAAACATTGATTCCCTTCGACCGTTTTTGGAAGAGCCCTGCCGTCCTGGGTCTTGCGACTCTTCTTTCGATATTCGATATAAAAATTTTCCCCCGTAATTTTGACCTTATTAGCTTACCCATAGATATACTTCGAATGTACGGGGAAAATCAAATTGGTTTCTGCAACGCTTTGATGTTCACAAGTGTACAAAATAGCAAGAATCATACAAGATTTCAGGATAACCCTGTATCGAGAAATGCAATGGAGACTGCTCTAAATACGCAGATCTAGTATACTGTCGTAAAGAAGTGAATGGCAGAATATGTTATCTATATACAGATGAACGTGCGTCGATTACTTTATTGATCATTATTATTTCATGCCGAGAGAATATGTAATTGAATTAAGGGTTTAGATAATGAACAAGTGAAGCGTGATTTGTACCCCATTGTTAGCAGTAGTTACTGAATGAAAAGTACATCCAAGAGGAGAAAGTTGACTGCGGTTGGTGAGTGAGAGTTTTCGTATTAGTAAATGCACGACTAGTCGACTATATAAACTTCCAAAGAAGAGGGAAAGGGAAATGTGTAGACATACACACTTCATGTGGAATGACACGTCTGCCAATTTTTGAGCAGCCTAGAGCCTCCCGCAAAATTATTCCACTGGTCGTGAAATAGGTACTTCTAAGAGAAAAACTGGTGAAATTGGTGTTTTCACGGATTTGTGCTGCTCTTTTGTAGGGTGCAATGAACAAATTTGAACGGTTCGTTGGTGTCCTGTTAAAGCTAATATTGGTAGCAACTAATCAATGTTTTACTTACACGAACCGGCATGTCCTAAAAGCAAAACACAAAATATATTTCCGACCTTCCTCTCTCTTATTCTAATTCGAAACTCTTTTGATTTCTCCATACACCTAATAGAGGCCAGATGAAAGAGAGAAATTTGGGGTGAGTGAAAAGAGGTATTAGAAGCCTGATGGCCCAACTGAGAGTTGCATGCGATCAGAGTTGTACAATGTACTCATCGAAAAAATTGAATGAATTGTTTTTTTTCTATCCATGTTTGAACATAAACCAAACATCCAAAAGTATCTAGTAGTAAAAGTCACTAGGAACATTGGATTACCCACCATTGCTACCATGACCGTAATGTGCTTTAATCAAACAAACTTTGACCTCGCATCCTGAGAATTACTACTGGGTTTACCGTATACTCTATTATTAAAAAATATTTCTTCCTTTACAAGGCAACTATCCATTTGTGAGCCTCATGGTCTATCTGGTCTATCTGGTTACAGTTATGATCCAATTTGTATAGCTGAACATGTTTGCTTCTTATGCGTTTCCTTTTTTATTGCGTTAGAAGTATGACCTTTCAAAGAACTACTTTCTTTTTCTTTCCCAAAGTTTCGTGCCCCGATTTCTCTATCAGAATGGCTTTTCTATTACTTTTTCCAATTTCTGTTTACACTCGGTTCTATTTCCTATCCTTACATTTTTCTTTCAAAACATTCATTTTCCCTACAGACGTTACACCCTATTAGTTAAGAAGCCATCTAAGTTTTGTTGACTTGCTACCCCCTGAAACTATCCACTTTTCCCCAGTCATGTCATTATAAAAATACGCGTGTGTGCGTTCTTTTGTAACAACATGTGACTTTCTCGACGTTTCTTTGGCCTCATTCTGGTACAAAAAAATTTATTGTTATAAAAGAGTGTTTGTAAATGAATCATATTCCGTTTCCTTCATCGATAAAATTACTACATATGCGCAGCTTCCCATCTTGATATAGTCTTAATATTTTCTTTCCAATTTTTTTACAGTTATGACGGCCGCAACAGACCTGGAACTCATGCGAAGAATGAGGTTTTGCTCGGCCAAAGAGCTTACTTTCGAACAGTCACAGAGCCTGCTGCATTGCAGATCGATAACGTGAGCGAAAACGATGCGGGTTTGTATCGCTGTCGGGTGGACTTTGGCAAATCCCCCACAAGAAACTCTAAAGTCAACTTGACCGTTATAGGTAAGTATGTGTACATGGAATCAATTAACTTTTTTGTCTTAAACTACTATTTGCTCGCCAGCTACTATAAAATAGTACTTTTCCCAAAACCACATATGCCTACTTTAGTTGCAGTTACAAAACGGGATTTTCTAGTTTTGCGAAAAAAGAGTTTGGCGTTTTCCAGAATTTTTGCTTCTGCACATCCACCTTTCACCCTGATGATATAATGACACGAAAGAGAGACAGAATAACCGTGAACCAGAAAGATATGTATGTATAGTATGGGATTACCACCCGTGTATAGTTCCATGTATACTCCATAAAAATGAATGTACAGTGATAGGTATAATGAACCACATTATTAGACAGACATCTCTGACACAAATAGGGACGTATGTTGGATGACTAGCAAAATGTGAAGTGAACATGTCCTGAAGATGGAGATATGATATAATGCTTGAGGATGAATGTATACATTCAAATACGTGTACATTTATTATCCATATCAGGGAAAAAACATGTTGAACGGGTAAAAATGGAGAAATAGCACGTACATGGAACATCAGCTTCAGTGGTCAACGATGCAGAAAGTGAATAAATATCTGTGACAGCTCATTCGTTGTTGGTTTTTGCCTTTTCACAAAACCAAAAGCTGCTTACAGTTGAAAAAGAAAAAATCTATACAAAAAATGTATCCCAGTGGATATACATATATTAAACAAATTTATGTAGGTACTAAGGGAGACTCCAGCTTGTTGGAGAGAGACTACGAACTAAAAGGCAAAAGGATCATGGTGTTGCACGTCCTCGTTTCACTTTCAAACATTGTGGTACAGTATGAGGGAATTTTCCTAGTAAACAGAGACATAAGAAGGCTTCTTTGTTCGGGAAAATAGTAATATTTTTTATTATATTGTGAAAGCCACCCGACACATAAAAATATACAGGATGACAGTTGGTGCAAAAAATAGAACAAAAGAAATGCTAGGACAAGTATTATAGGTTTTTTTTTATTTCATTGTCCTTCTGCCACGGATACGTGGTAAATGTTATACATTAGATACCCTTCTAACTCATGCCGTGTAGCATGTATATGCTAGGCCTAACGTTTGGACGAAAAAAGCGAATGACTATTATTATGATTGCCGGTCTTGGAGATTGTGTCGTGAAAGCTCCCTGGTCACATATAAATTCTGGATACTTCGTTGAACAGTGAAAACATGTAATTTGTGCTATATGCTTTCTCTTTAATTACACTAAATCTAAGTGCGTATGAGCTAATTCTCACCTTGTAAAAAATTATCCTGATTTCAAAAATAGAGTGCCATCAAAACCATTGCCTAATGCTTTTTGGTAAAAATATAACTCATATTAATTTCAATATGACTGCATTAAGAAAAACCATAATGTACTTCTCATAATTTTTGTACAAAACCATTTTGTAAATGCTCCGAATGTATATATGATGACTATCGTCTAGAAATATGTCTCGGAAGCTTCCCGAACTCTTTACTACGTCTTCTGGTTTCGGTGGTAACACGGACAAAAAAATCACTAAAAGCTTGGTATGCTACCTAGTTTTTGACATGCAAAAAATATTTAACTGCAATAACTGATCAAGTGGTGCACCCAATCCTATGGAAATAATCGTATCATAGTTAGGAGGGGCGTCGTATCTATTTTTTGGCAGATACTCCTGAAATATTGAAACTGCTTCTATGATTATGATTCCAATATTTTCGTCAGTTTCGCGATTATGTGTGAAACTATGCTCACAATTCAATTCCAGAAAAAATATGCACTGTTATAAATGGGATACTCAAAACTATGACCCACTTACACTTCTTCTTACACAGTCGACATTCTAATGTAATTTTTATGAGCCCAAATTCACACAGAGGAAATTTTATTGCAGTGTCAGCGCTGTTTCCAGTCACATATATGTAGCTTTAAAGTGTGTTTCGTTTGAGAAAAGTGAAATAAATAGGCTGCTAGTGCTAACGGTACATGTCAAAATATAAGGCTTCTAATAGCACTACTAAAAGGGCACACAAACGGGAACCCAGGTTTTGCGCGTGCAAACCTATGTATATCTCGTTGAGGGGAACGTGTGAAGAATAATGAATCCGGAACAACAATATATATTTTGACGCGATACTTCATAAACCTATGAAAGGTACACTGTTGAACAAAAGTTATTTTGGACTCCCTTGGGACTATACGAAAGGATTAAACGAGTTAAAACTTCAAAATGAGTGTGGTAACCATGTCGTGTCGGCGGTAAAAAGTTTTAGCTGGTATGGTAGAAACGGACGGTGATATATTGTAGATTATTAAATTTTAAAGTTTGCACTCCCGTCAGAAAAAATCTCTTAGGGAGACCGATACCTGGAGGCAGTTTTGTAAAAGAAAGGGCAATTTGAGAAACTCATAAAAATTTGAATTTTCAATGTTGCTGGAAAAATAAGTTTATAACGTATCCGGTGTTACGAAACATGGCACCCAGTGTTTGATTAATAGGTCATTTATTTATTTAATATACAATATATATATTTGCTTACATGACCGGAAGATCATTAGACTGCTTTCTTACCTCTCGCTTATCGTACCTCCCGAGAGGGGGTAATTTCTCCTGCACTTTCCTGCACTTGGGGCTCCGAGTTTATGATAACTTTAACTTTCTTACTACTGTGTTCACACGACCTCCAAAATGTCATAAAGAAAAAATTGCGATTGATAAAAAAAAATAAAAAAAAAATAAAAAAATAAATATATATATATATATATACACACACACACACACACACACACACAACATATCGATTTCTTTTTGGCACGCTGGAATATTAATCTTTTCAACAGATCAGCAAATATATATGAAGGAAAAATCCCTTAAAGGGCTGGTTAGGAGCAAATCACGTGCAAAACTTTCATTAAGTTTTTTTCTCAATATTCTATGGAAATGGAAAAGTAGTACAGTTTCATGGTTTACCTATAGGCATGAATATTCATCATAGTTCTTCTGTCTAATGTAGATGTTTATTGAAGAGTTATATAAAGTCAATACATTGTGTGCATTTTATCGATAAACGCTACCTGCTGGAAAATACACGTACATTTAAGAGTTTTAAATCTTTTAGCTTAGGAATGTCAAAATTTGGTTGAATACGGATACAAATATTGTTGCCCACAGCAAAAAAGAAAGGTGATCATTCAATTGTTTTCCTTGGATTCTAACTTTTGCGTCTTCGGATTGAACCCATCTATCTACAACCATTTGAGGTTTTCTTTAGAGGTATTTCTTAGAATATCGCATTTCTCCGGAAACGTATTCAATCAATTTATAGTCTCAACTTTGTTATTGATCTTCAAGCCAAATACATGTGCATGCCAAAGAAATTAATTTCACACAGTTGCGAAATAAACCTGAACAAAACCGATACTTGTGGGCAAACACTGCACTGCATCGTTGATTATGATTACCAAAATTCTTGACTAAAGAACTTTTGTCGAAAGTAAACAACCAATCCTACTGGGATAGAATTTCTCCTAGGTATAGGTTTCTTAGGAACGATATTATGAGCTTATAATCTTATTAAATTCAGCACCATCTTATTATCCTATAACGCATCATCATTCTCATTACGATCATATTAACAAAATTTACCCGTCTACAAAGGTTTCGAAGGATACATGATATGAGGAAAATTATCGCCATTACCGCGAGAATATTTTCTCTTGGAAATGTTTAAGCTCGGTGAATAGCTTATAGACGAAAATAACGATAATAACTATGATGATGATAATGATAGCTTTACTACTACAAGTAAGGCGTTCTTGAACTGAACTGTATGTACAAATACCGTACGAAAAATGTTTTCATGTATCCATAACTAGTAAGCAGTCCAGTCTTGATATACTACATCACTAAAATACATTTTACACGGTTAAACCATATCTAGAGACACAAAGTGATGAGAAAATTAGCGAGTTTTTCTAAGAGGAAAGGGAGGTTATATTCCGAGGAAAAATGGCACATTAACGTGCTAATCTTAGGGATCTCAGAAGCACTCACTTAGATTTTTTGTTGAACTATCGCTGCCTAAGCCGCTTTATAACTCACTACAGTTCCAACACGCATCTGTATAAGTGTATCTTGCTGGAAATATTTCGAGGAAGCTACTCTACTGTGTATTTTCATAACAAATTTTCACGTTTTTTGTTGTATCCAGGTCTACGAAAACTTGCAACTTGATAAGCCTTCAAGCACTCTCTTTACTTTTGTTTAGATACATCTCCAGTGTCAAAACAAGAGAGAGAGAGAGAAAAAGAAGAGAAAGTAAAGACAAAAGAAAAATGATACTCTTTTTTCCATTACCTTCAGGTGGATTTTTTCCTAGGTTCAACTACTTTCTCTGTTCATGTACAAAGTTTATGTTCGGTTCATTTTTTTTCGTACCGGAGATGATACTCTAACGACTTGAGAGACAATAACTATGATGCAAAGGAAATGAAAGAAAGAGAAACGATTATCTGAGCGTTTTGCAAAGTAGAAAGGAGCTCTCCTAACGTAGGTATATACTAATACAGACTTATACTTCTTGATATTATGGTGCATAGTGGGTATACTAGCCCCTGGATGCTAAAATATGATATTTTAGCATCCAGTACTAGCTCAAGGAAGACTTGAAATTTCATTATTATTGAAATTTCTGGGATACTAGAGCTAGGACCCCTATCCTGTATGTATTGTATATGATGAAAATCGTAACACTTTACTTCGTTTAGTTGCTTTAGTTGAATAAGCACTAGATCATCAATCATTTAAAATTTTCATGACTTTTGTCATGTTAAAAAACGACTCATATGCAGACGCAAATCAAGCTAACCAAAAGAGGTCTAAGGTCTATTCACAATCTGTGTGTCATCTATATATTAATCTTGTATATTTATGTGTTATTAACTTCAAAATCCTAATAATGATCATGACTTGGAAAATGAGGCTGCAACCAAATGACGTTGTGAATGAAGGGTGAAAGTGATGCGCGCTTTTTGGGTCGATTCACGAAAAACGGGGCTTGCTTGCGCACATATGTTCTTGAATGCAAGTACTTGCGGTGCGAGTTTTGGATATTTTAAGGTTCACTTTTATATTGGCGAGGAGCTTCTGCTCGATGGCTATGAGATTATGTATGCAATCATTGTAAAATGGCTCATCATTCATTTTTGTCGGATCAGTCCAAAACTGTTTAATCTATGAGTGCAACCTAACAGCATCACTAAAAAAAGAACAAGGAGAGAAATTTAGTTTTGTATACAATAAGCAGTGTTCCTTTATTGTAAATAGGTTCATTTGTTTGAATTGATGAACAAATTATTACGGAATGAACGCTGCTTTATAAAAGCATCAATGCATGCTGTCTGTCTGTTATAACAAAATATCGATCATACCTTGACCTACAGACCTGAAATTTCATTTCATCAAAAACTAAAGATGTTGCTTGCCAAAATGTTTGGCCTTTTTCGTCAACAGGAAACAAAGTTAAATAGCATCGAAGGTCAAATCATAAACCTCAAAATCACGACTTCTAAAACTTAAAATACCTGACATCTTAAGCTTTAGACTTTAAATCCACAATTCTTTCGCTACTTCCCAAGTCTGCGCAACCACACTGGTTATACTTGAAAAGATTGTCTGCACAAACCATTTTTGTACAGGAACAGAAACCAGCTTATGAAATTAAAATACTACTATGCAATCTTTTAACCAATTATATGTATGCTACAAGCTGAATGGAAAATTTAGTAATTCTATGACTACGATCATCACCAAATGTGTATGTTATTAGTTAAATTACACAAGTGCGTGCATATGTCCATCATTGACCACGACGTATTTTTCGTGGAGCTGTCAGGTTGCTAACCCATCATTCGTATATTGATATCAGTAAAAATCAAACTTCTAGTTTCTTGTTTACGCGCTGCTGATCCAGAGACACACACACCCAGTTAGACGTTAGATGACTTGTAATTATGATGGACGGACAGAAGTCGGGAATGAATAGGAAGAGTAAATGCACATATGCACTAGTGTTTAATTTCGATGATATGCACTTCGTGACAGTTGTGAGAAGAGAAAACATATAGTGTATGTAATTTTAATATGCATCTAATTGAAAGGGACATACCCATTTAGTGCATCAAGCATTGTGCTGTAATTATGTTCCATCAGCCAGGAAAGTGATAAGGGGACGATTTCTTTCAAGGGCGTGTCCAAAATTCATGGATTTCTATAATTATATTGCTGGCTGCTGTACAAAATTTTCTCAAGACAAAACGAGTCCTAGTTCTTGAATAGCTCTTGTTATGGAGACACAACTATCCGTATTTACAGCATAGACCTTGTATAATTTATTGAATGTCCCCGCCGTTATGAAAACTGTGCAAAGGACGATAAATTTTCCTCTTGAATTGTATGTAATATATATTTACGCATTATCAGCAGTTACCTACTAGATGTGCTCTTCGAGATAAATGTCGCAACTCGAAGGCTCAAATCTGAACATAATTGGTTATTAGACGACTCACAGCTGACATTTTTGTAAATTATTAATGTACTTAGCATGAAACAAACGAAAGTGACATCCTCCCAAGGTTTATAGTTAGATTTTGCCTTTTTGTAAAAAAGTTATTGTTTTATTAGCACTATGTTTACTCCTATTTGCGTAGTCACGTACAATTTAATAACACCTTTGTACACGTCATGCAAAAAAAATTGGAAATGATATTGCAAAAGTAATGTGACTGAGCAATGCAATTACGAGCCTACCTTTTCCGCTGGATCATTTCCTTCTTTTTTGGTGTCTTGGTACTATTAAAATTTGCTCAGGAAATACCATCTATAGCTAGAAATCGAGAAAAGTAGAGCAAAAAGAAATCGTTTTTGTCCTTTGTCGTCTTCTTCGTCTCGTTTGTCTTGTGTCTCAGCCCATAAATATGTATGCATGAAAATGCGTGTCTTATGGCGAATGTATGTTCTACAAAAAAAGAAAGTACCGTTTTGCTTTCTCTGAGAAAAATAAGTGAGCGGATCCTTATTCGCAACTAAACCAATTCCAAGTTCAATTTCCGTCGTCAGTCGTAGTCTTTTCTTTACAACTAAATACTCTTGCATGTCATGTCCCAACTTGTTTCGCTTTCTATTTTTTTCTCTGTGCTACAAAAATAAGGTTTTATTCGTTTTCTGTTAACGGGTGCCTCCTTTCATCCAATTCTCTTTCCTTTTCCTGGTGTTCTAAGACAAGTCATCTTCAACTCGTTTTCTTTCAATCCACTCGGGTAACTTTATGTCTTCACAAAAAATAACATTACAATGCAGGAGCCCACACAAGGCACATGATGAAAAAATGCAATCGTTCTTTCTGTACATTCTGTTTATTATGTTTTATAACATAAAACTACTTGCATGATAACATGTATAGCCATTACTTGAGCAAAGGAAAGAGAACTATGCAAAACGTACATTTATTTATGGTTTGTTTCGTGGAAATTATACCCTGGCTAGTAGTTCGTGACCAAGAATACTATAACTCCGCGAGCATCTAACCCACTCGGGAATTCTGCAGTATATATGAATGTATGTCAACTTCACGAGAGTTATTGCTTTTCTAGCGTTGGACGCTTTGTAAAAGAGGTGCACATGTCCTTAAGAAGGTTCAAAGTTGGTGTGATCACTGGTAATGTGATGTACTAATGCTTGCCATATGTAACCCTTCTGTCACTTTCTCTGTATTATAGCGCGAAAATATTATTTTTCATTCTAGTTTTCTTGTTTATTGTCTTGCAAAACTTTTTGCATCAAACATCTGACACTTAGTACCGATGAAACATTTTATTTTGGTAGTACACCCTAGTCGCAGCTAACTTTAAGTTGTACGCAACATAATGACGAAAAGTATTGGTCGTGTACAAGTTATAAAATTAGCGTTCTAAGTACTATGTTCGCATAATATTATTTCTTATTAAAAAGCCAGTAAATCTGAGAAACAGGTTTTCGAGACTTTTATCTTAAATTAAGGTGGTATTACGGGAAAATGCAAATCCATCTCCACGGATTTCTATAGTTAAAAAATTTTGCACGATTTAATATCCTCCCATATCAGAGGATATTCCGAGCGGATTTGAATCCTTTAAATATTCTCAACTAACCAACCCGAAACTGGAACCTGATACGAAACACACCAGTACATTTATGCTAATAACCTTCCGACTTTAGGCGACACAAAAAAACAAGAAGTTAATGACTTTTCTAATATTCTGTGTGGAATTTTTCGGGAAACGAAGTTACCTTACCAGACTAGAAAGCGGAACCTTACAGCGATCATAGTTTCCAAATTGAAAATGGCTTCTATTCTCCATATATTATTCCTTTCACAAAACCATGTCAATAGGTGATTTCATTAGGCTATATGAGAAAAGCTGTAAAAATATTCTAGTATTTTAGAATAGAAAGTCTCCTCGTGAGAAATGCATATTGTTGTCATCCACATTTAATCCCCTATCTCTAACTCTTTCACTATTTCCAGATTGTTTAGACTCCATGGATATCAGGAAGGCTTCACGTAACTTGGAGAGAAACCTAAAAAGAAAATAGACGCGCACAGTGTTCGCGCCAAGTAACGAGACAACTTCTAGTTTCTCTTCTTTTTATGCGAAAAACGACAGCTTCTGTCGAGCAAGCTCTTGGTAAAAAAGAAGAAAAAAAGTTGCTGGGCCATTTTCACACAATCCGTGACTGAATGGAATGGTTTCTAGGTCTTAACACAAGTGTGCGTTTCTTTGAGAAAGGCGATTGTATAAAACTGGGGGTTCCTTATACTTATTTGTCATCACCTCCAATCATCGTACCCCAATACTTTTCTTCCATGTTTAAAAAATGTTTTCGTACCAAAAGCTATACTACCTTACCGTGTGTAGATTAAAAAGCCAAGTAAAAGCATTAATAATGGTTATTTTTTGAAAAGCAAAGTTTCGCTTTTTTGAATAGCCAACTCAATACAATTCTACAAAGCATTCCAAAACCCATCAAAGCCACAAAATTTCATCAGAAACCAAAAAATGTGTGGATTTTATTGATCTACAATGTATTTTGGCCGTCATTTTTTGATTATTCCTACTTTCTGCACGTCAGCAGTAATAAATATGTGCTTTGCTCGCACAAAGACATGAACGTTGCAATACGTTTTTCTTTACCATCACGTCATGTCTGATAAAAACAGTACTATGAAGCAGTTGAAAGGATTCTATGAGTTTCGGGGCTCACAAAAACAACACGATGACTGTGGCATACATTATAAAAAATATGTAACTTTCTTCAATCTATACAGGTATGATGCTTCATAGTAAAAGTGTTAAGATTTCGTCTAAAATCCGTAAACTAGTTTTTTACTGCTGCACAAGAAAAGTAAACCTTCGTGGAATTTATATTGTGACTAATTCTGTTCTTTATGAAAAAGGTGAGAAGAACAGACGGACATACGAAATCAAAATAATGTTTTGTGAATATTTTAAATCTTACCAATGCTGTTACTTGTTCAGCTTTTGTGTATCAGCAACAAGCCTGTTTTAAACTAGTACCCTTCCTTCACTTATACTTTCGCCCTTAAGAAATGTTTCCGAAAAAACTAAACAATAACAGTATAAAGTATAAAGCAGTGACCTCTTTAAACTTGTCAACTATTCTGGAACAAAATCGATTTAATAACTTTATCAACGCATTTTCCTTTTTCACAGCGTCCTACATGATTCGGAGAACTGAGAATTGAACAAAAGAGAAAATCTGAAAAACGTGCTTACAAAGGAAGGTATGCCTGTGCCTACCTGCCTTGTCCAAGAATTCCGATCATTATGAGTTTTCAATGTGGTATTTACGAAAGTAGACCAACATATTTTACATTCCCCTTTTCGGCAGGTCGTAGACTATTTCCAATCGATTGTTAGAGCAAGCACAGAGTAATTTATTCGTTTTGTATGTGTGACTGAGTCGAGGGTTTTATTTTGTGATTCTCATCAAATTCCACTTTGTTTGGAGACTGAAAATTTATGTGACCACAAAACTTGTTAAATTAGTGCGAAAAATATTCCATTGTTCCCTCCTGATCTACTATTCCTATCTTCACCTAACATTCTCCTTTCGCTATGTTGACTTTTGTAATATGATAGAGAAACGAGAAAATGCAAGATGTTTTCGACTAGAGCCAACATATGCATTCATTCGCTATATAGCTTACATTGTATTCTCCCCTTTTCTTGTGCTATCTCTTTGTGTAGACTGGTTTTTCTCAGTTTCTCTAATGTTTTCCTTTTATTCACTTTTCTGATGTAAAACACATGTACCTTTCGCATCTTCCTTTTGAGCACAATGGGTGGTGGAGGAGGAGTTGAACAATCCAAAGGAGAGAAATTTACGTGGCATCTGATAGAAAAGAAGAGTAAAAAAATGGTTGTGCTTTCTCCTCTACATATTAAACGTCTCCGAAAGTCGGTCGGTCTAGCAAAGCTCTTTTTGGTATGAGCTATCATAGGAGTAGGTTACGTGGTGAAAGTTTGAAAAATTTATGGATTATAACGGGCGCAAAACCGTGGCTAGAAAGTGAGGTAGGCTGTGTGGTTAACCTGCTCGATTCTTCAATCTAGTATGCATCATCTTCTTCACCCCTCCTACGGACTTGTTTTGGTCGTGTAATCAGAGTAGAGAAAGCTTAAAGTAATGGTCATAATAAAATAGCGGATGCTTTACATAGCTTAACCAAGACGTTGTTAGTTGAAAAAATTCCCGGGTTACTACAAATAGAGTAGGGAGCCTCGTTGTTCGGTGAAAATCAGGATGAAAGTGTTACATTAAAACAGTGTTTTTTGTCAACATTTTTATAACAGTACCTAAAACTTTTGTAAAACAAGTACAAGCTTTCGATTGTTTACTAGATAATCTAGTTCTTTTCTGGAGAAATCTTAAAACTAGCATACGTTAATATTAAACACAAAGGGAAGGACTAACTCGGCAGTTTTATTACTTCCCTGTTATTTCCCGTTGGTGATGATACAGCTCCCACTGCTTCACTTCGTCCTTCAAATAATATGTTGGGCTCCACTCTACACATTCAAGGAGAGAGAACGTCATCAGGGAAAGTAGAGTAGGTAAACGCTTCCAGGTTTTCGAACTAGGTCTTATAATTAAGTGAAACTCCGACAATGTATGTATCCTTTTTCGAATAAAAAGGTTTGTAAAGGAATCTAGGAAACACAAAGTCAAGAAACCTATGCTACAACGCAATACAAAACACACAAGGAAACACATCAACTCAAATCAAAGTATATATACAGCACAAAACTAATACTTCCCGATATGCTTCGTTAAATGTACCTACTTGTTGGCACGCCCAGCGCACACATATTTTAAAACTCGTGCATCAACAACTACATAAATGTGTAGAGTTTGTTCATCCTT
>VICI01000059.1:0-69867 GCA_019593645.1 Akabosia matsudoensis | reverse complement strand
ATGTTTGACAGGGCAAGAAGTGCTTTCAAGTTGATAGAAATGGATGACAAAGCTAAAATCTTGAAACCTGGACAAGTTGTAGTTGAATGTGGTGCAGCTCCAGGGGCGTGGACGCAAGTGATCGTAGAAAGAATCAACAGCAACAAAAAAGGTAACATATTTTTTTGAGTAATGAAATACTTGTATTTATTGAATTATTACCACAAGAGATGCATTTTTCTTTATAACTGATTATATGGTGTAACATGAATAATATGAATCAATATAATATATATTTATAATGGATAATATTAAAACTTTTT
Source organism: Akabosia matsudoensis (assembly GCA_019593645.1). Classification (NCBI taxonomy): domain Eukaryota; kingdom Metazoa; phylum Arthropoda; class Collembola; order Entomobryomorpha; family Paronellidae; genus Akabosia; species Akabosia matsudoensis. The sequence continues at coordinate 69,565 of VICI01000059.1, read as the reverse complement.
TTTTCTAAAGGAGAGACATCTACTACGCATTGCCCATTGAAAACTAGTCTAGAAAAAGCTTACTTTTTTTAATAAGTAGCTAAAACAAGTACTTTTTTGCTTTGAAAGTAGCTATGCAGCTGCATTTCCAAACATTTATACTTCTAACAAAAGCTACATAACCTCGTGATGATCATGAGTAAAGATACTTTTATGCCTCATACACACACATTCAATAATAATTATATATCTGATATAGGAAATATAGTGAGCTGCATCTTCATACACAGTATTGTTGTAACTTGTACGTTTCAATCTATCAAAACATAACGAAGTACGATATTTTAATCAATGGGAGTTGGAATTGTGAGAGTTGTTGGTTTGATTTGCGTCATCGGAGACTTTGAACCGGTATAAAGTTTCTGACAAGTCCTTATTTTCTAAGGGATAAATAGTGAGATTGGCTGGTTTGTATTTCTGTTCAACCTCCTTCTCAAAGGCTGGAACGTTTTCTTTATCGAACCATAGAATATATCTATAAGGGAGAATCAAACAAAATAGGTTAATCGGTTATAAGCGACAGGTAGAAAGTGACACTTGTACAAAGGGCCCTCTGTTTGAGGGGCGTACCTTGGCTTCTCTAAGAATACAACAGCATCAGGTTTCAGCATTCTTACGAGTTCACACCGGAGCCCAAGAAACGAGTGGGTGGAGAGGAATCCAACATCAAAAATGTTAGTAAACTTGGCTTTCACCCAGAGATTTTGACTACTACCAATAGGAAGCAACCAAACCATAAAATTCTGAAAGAACGGTGGTCTCGTTTCATTGGGTGGTGAGAGTATTGACAACATTTCTTGAATATTATGGAATGCAATATCATAAGACTTCTTTTTGTACTGGTCGTTAGCCTTTTCTAACAATGAAGCGTCGTCGCAAACGATACCATACGGGATATAGGGGCCTACTTCCATATCACCTGAGTATGTAGGAGAGTTATCACTAGCACCTGTCACATAAAACAAACCAAATTGATTAAATGAAATTGAAGATAGTGGGGAGGAAAAACAATTTTAGAAATCTATGTATCTAACCTTCATTCAAGGTGACGTTTGGCACGGAATAGTCTGCATCCGGGTCAACATACGCCATTCCGGTTTCACGCCAGTGCTTGTATTCCGCGGCTTGAATGATCTTCAACTTTGGGTCTTTCTCAACAAGTTTCATGTTGTAGTCCCAATCAAACGCTCCTGTACGACTGTCGTACCTTGTTCCAAGGGACGTTCTCAGTTGCTTATCCCTTTATAAAACCACATGGTATGTTAGGTCAACCAAAATCGAAGTCGTAATTGTATTTTTTCATTTATAATTAAAATTTCCCCCATACCATGCAGCTGACATTGGGGCTGAGGACGCAGCAGCGTCTCTCCATCGTCGGATGTATTGATGTACGAGATCGCGTTCCTTGAACCTCAGTTCCTTGAAGGTGATGTATGGCATAAGCTTTCGTGCATGATCATCATCAGTCACTGCCCTGTAGATAGATAGATGGTAGGGAGTTTCCAGCGTTAGAAATATGCTTAATGGATAATAGCAATTCGTTGTACATTAACTTACATAATTAGCTCATCACAAATTTCTTTCAAAATCCGTTTGGTTTGCGGCCGTATACAAAGGTTCCCATGAAGTTCCATAAAGGCACAGACTTTATCGTGAAGTCCAACTCTTGTTAGTGGGGCAAATGCTAACTGCAAAAGGACTAGTTGACGGGCGTAAATATTCATGTCTCTCTCTGATATATAAAACTGCGAAAGATAATAACAGTCCCGGTAAATGCTTCCAAATTTTACTTTACATTAACTGAGTTCTGAGTAACAAAACCAATTATTTCTTACCTGCATTTCTAAACCGTCCCGCTTAGCCAAACCCTTAGCTATTGTTTGAAGGATATGACGAGCGTCAGACAAACCATCAAAGTAAATTTTCACCGATTTCTTTGAGTCTCCATCATTCCCCGGGTTTAAATCTGTCAGAGTGACAAGAGACAACTCTCAATCTCAGTAACTTCCAATTGACATTCGCTTGAAATTAATGCATTTACGCTTACTTAGCAAAGAGCTCAGGTCCAATGCCGGGGTGAACCCCCAGTAATTCAGCGCCCCCTTCCCCGTCACAAAATCCGTCACGTAACGATTCATCGTAGACTAAATCTCGAAATCTTCAAATACTGCTTCTTTCTCTCAGCCTCAAAAAGCAGTCAGTCAAAACGTTGCCTTCTTCCTCACCTGAAAATAGTAATTTTTTTTTGTAATCTCAAATTAATACTGTCACTGACAACTCCCCACATCCAGCCAGCCTGACATGTTTCCAAAATATCTCTACACACCGAACACTTCACTAAATTAGTTAATTTACTTTAATATCCTACTATGGATAAACAGATGACACTCAATACGGTCACAACAATACGCTAGTGCATCTCACCTTAAAATAACTCCTTTCCTCACTCTTTACCGTATGTAAGTTACAAGATTTGGTTCAATTCTTTTAAAATATAATCTTTTTAGCTTTTTCGCGTGTTTTAAACTCGCCCACCAATTAAGACTACGCTTATCTTTTAATTAATATTCAAAAGTCTTAATACTTTTTATCACATTTTGCTAAAGCATAAATAATTTCTTTCTTTTACAAATAAAAAGCTTCCTTTCTTTTGTCGTCGAAAAAGATGTGAGGTTGCTTTTTTTCTTCAAATAAAAAATCTGTATCTTCCGAAACCAAAAAATTCCTATCCTGCTTGTGTATTTCAATCTACCTAAAAAACATATACAATGTATTTTCTTACTGGATCACACACACTTTGCTTGTTTTATTTTTCGCTAGTACAAAAGTATATGATGCGGAATTTCCCTTCAGAAAATGCATTTTCAAAGAGCAGAGCCAGTAGTACTTTTGCGTTTTTTTTCTATTTTGAGGTATCAATTTCATCCAAAAAAAACTAATCTAGCAAAGTGCTGTCCAAATAAGGAATCGGGTCCTTGTCAAATTCCTTGTTTCTTTCCTTGAAAAAGTACAATGATAAAACCAAAAATAGTTAAAAGATAAGAACTTACTTTGAAGCAGGTAAATTATGATGGTCTTGTTAGTAAAAATTAGGATGGACAGACAGAAAAGCTGTTGGAAATGAAAAGGAAAAAAAATAATGCAGAGTTTCATGTACTGTGAGTACTCCCTCTGATTCCGGTTTTTGTCGTCACACCGTCAGTGTGGTAGTCAACAGCGAGAGATATAATTTTTTTTTCGTGAGAGACGATAAGTGATACAGATATACAGAGAAAAGAAAAAGTTGTTTGGCTGTGTGCAGCGTATGGAACATGGCATGGTAGAATCATATTTTGTTTTTAGGATTTACCTGTTAAAGACGAAGCTTAAGCTGAGTTTCAGTGGGGGATTATAAGATGAGCTGATGCAGGTAGTGAAGAGCGTCGTTGTTGGGATGAAAATTATGAGAAATATCGCATAAAGGCTTTGATGGGCTTATGCTTTTTAGGATTGTAGGAATTTATGCGCAGCGTTGTTGGAAATAATGAATATTTAATTACTGGAGAAGTTGATAGATTTTTTTTTAAATGTGACAAAATGTTATATACGGCTATATGCCTATGGTAGAAAGGATGGGAGTGAGAGGATTTGTATTAAGCTGTAATGAATTCATGAATTACGGAATCCAGCGAATGATTTGTTATGTTGATTATGTTGTTGTTGCAGCCTCTTCAAAGCGTTTCGGAACGGTGATTGGGATTGACTTGCTTCCAATTGCGCCACTGGATGGAGCAGTGTTCCTGAGCGAGTGTGATTTCACGGATTCACAGACTAGTCGGAGAATCATGGAAATTTTAAACGATCGTCTGCAAAATGATGGAAATGTGGATACGGCGACTTCAAATCATTTACAGATTACTGGAGAAAGGACAGAGAAACTCGTCAATGTGGTGTTGAGTGACATGGCCCCTAATGCAACTGGAACCCGAGCGACAGATCATCCTCGAATTATAAAACTTGTGGAAAAAGCGTTAGATTTTGCAGTAGCAAATAGTAGGCAGGGTGGTCATTTTTTGGCAAAAGTATGGGACGGCGATGGAACAAAAAGTTTAGAAAGTAAAATCCTTGAGCACTACGAGAAAGTTGTGAGAATGAAACCACCTTGTAGTAGGAACGACTCCTCCGAAATATTTTTGCTCGGTAAATTCAAGAAATAAACTTTGTAAGTTAAAAAAACATTGAAAGTTCTGACATGTTCGCCACGTTAAAAATTGATATTAAAATAGTTTTGAAATAGTGCTACTGCTACTGGAAAAATGCTACCGATATGTTTCATCATTATTGTAAAAAGCTACCATAATAACACGTAAGATTTTCCCTATGCCTTTTTAAGTGTGTCAATGTTGCTCACGTTGTTTTTCATGTAAAAAGAATTGGCAAAACGTAACCGTAACCCAATTCTGGATTGAGAAATGACGAACTCTGCGAACTTTTAAACATGTCGACGCTAGCGAATTCTCATATGAAGACGCACCTGTTTTGGAATGTGTAGTTTTTAACCAGTTGAATAACAACTTTTACCAAGAAGTTGTCCATAAGTTAAGTTATTACTTGGGATTTAGACTTCGATAAGGCATTGCTTTTCTCTTTTGGTTTGTTTCTGAACGGGAAACGCAAACGAAATACTATATCATTTTGGACATTTTCATGGGCCTGTTGGAAGCTAATTATAGGCCATAGAAAAAGGCTATGAATATTTTTGCTTTATGTTTTTAGGGAGCTAGAAGTCATTGAGTATTATTTCATTAACTATTTACTTTACTTCTAGTCAGTCAATAGGCACAATTCATTAAATAATTGAAAATCGCAGTTGTGCTTATTAGCACGAGTACTCTATTGTCAACTACACTCAAAGTTAAAGTTTTCTTAAAATCATGTCCTCTAATATCGTTGATCCCATCTATAAAGATTTAGTACCCTGGAATTTTTGAAAATCCAATTTCGAAATGTTTTTCTGCAAATAATTGCTGAAAATGACATTAATGTCAATGTCACGCTAATTAAAACATTTAAAAAGTACTTAAAAACTAATACAAGACTGTCCCATTTTCAGCTTATGAAAAAACTCAAAAATCATTGCACGGCCATGTCTCGGTTATGGATTTCGAAAAATCCTAGGTACAAACAGAACGGCATGTGGTCCTAGTGTAGGTCCATACACCTCAGGGTACCTGAAATATTTCTGCACTACACTATTACGGATAAGGCAGATTTTCAAAATATATTTCATTATAATGCGTGAGGCTTTCCTAATATATCGCGCATGAAAAAAATCATCGCGGTTCAACATGCCATTGGTTTATAGCCAGCAATTGTCAATATTGCTTCCATTTCCAGAATAAATTCACGTATTTTGACCATTTTTTGTCTAGCAATTAACACGCAATATGATTTTTCTAATTCTTGGAGCTTATCTTGCCAACACCACAGTCATGGTTGGACGAGCAAGGTTCATCTTTTACAAAAGAAGAATGAAGAAGTATCTACTACGCTCATCATTGGTAAATGGTAATGAAAACTGAAATGTAATGCAGTGGCACATTCATACCTCATGCTCGCCAAAAAGAGGTAATTGATCTTTGTTTGATTTCGATAATGGGATAGACTATAGCTTTCATTATTTCTCACACAACTAGCGATAAAGTTCAGCTGCAATCAAAGATAAATCAACTAATTTGTAGCTCTTATCACTACAATCGCAGCCAAAACATTCGTTATCATCTTCTTTTGAAGCTATCCAGATCTACAATTAGAAGATTTCACGACAATCAAACTTGACACAAATTCGACAGTATTTATCCCTCATCAATATCGTAACCGATATGACCGTGGGTGACATGCATGACAAAGCGTGTGATAGTTTTTGTCTAGGAGCTTACAACAATTTTTTGACATTGCTAATTGTACTTGTAAAGTTAACAAAAACGTGTAATAACAATGAAAATGACACACCAAAAAAATACTCTCTTCCTTCCGCAAACTTGAAAGGCTTGAGTGAAAAAATGTTGGGGTGCCACAGCCACAGGTTGGCGTCTGGTTGGATGGGCAGTACAACAATGGATGACCACCAGTTTCATAACAGAACAATATGCTTCATGCTTGCTTACATGTCATTTTAAACACGGCATTATCTCTTTTAATTTTTTAACGATTGGTGATGCCATCACAAAAATACTGCGAAAACAGGCATTATCTTGTCATGCTGGCTTCTTTGGGTTTTTTCCTTGCAAGTTTTTAATGCGATTGTTGCGCATGGTGGTAACTGCGTTAGCATGAATAAATGCAAAAAAGACGTAATATCCCTAATTCTTTCCCTAACCTGCTAAAACACAAAAACTGTATCTGTTCATACCAAAATTGGTGTAGTTAAAGAGCTATATGTCTAGAGAGAGTTACATATCTGACAAAAAAAATTGAAGATTAGGGGAATAATTTATTTGATTGTGGTGCATACTCGCATACACTGTTCCTGTTCAAGATTTTCAACGTTTTGTGACTCCATTGTCAAAATTGTTCAACAATATTGTATAGCACATGTATATCCCATTCCTTATTTTTTTAATTCAAATGGAAAATATCATACCCTATGCATGCCATAACGAAATATTGGAGTTTGAAAACAATGCAAAATGATTACCGCCTCTGGTAGGTCGACGAATTACGGACAATCACCACTATCAACTCTTTACTTGACTGCTGAACTGTTAGAACTTATACCTCTCTCGGAAGGGAACATGGATCAATATCTATTCTTCTTACAAACGACGACTACGCGTACATATTAAAATATTATATCACGTGTATTTAATAAATTGTCAAGTCATTTAGTACTTGAAGTAAACAGACAGAGCGTAAAAGGAATTGAGTATTAAAGTCAACCCTTGAGGCGTTTAGAAAGCGTATTTTAGGACTGTCGTCTCTCGCGTCAACAGGCCCGGTCGTAGTGATCGTAAACAAGGCGTGGGGACGTCTCTTGACTGAAGATGAGATCTTTAGGAGTCCGCTCAGCAGACTATTAGATTCGTGACTACCGTTAGAAATCAGTGAGTTTAAACTTTCGTTTCTGCGAGTGGTATTAATTGCCTCTGGCAAAAAAAATCTAGCGCGGGTGTGCACGCATTCCAAACGAAATAGAAAGTAGTTTGGGCTGCCTAGTTTTCTTTGCTGTACAGTTGAACTGTGACTTAATCCCTAACCCGTTTCCGGTAAAATTATCTTTTAACCAGAGACAATTTCAGTGGAATCTATAAAAAATGGGAGCGTTAGGAATAGATACGATCGGCCACAAAGTGGCAGTGAGTTTTGTACGGATGTACAAGGCTTTGGAGAGTATGTTGATTGTTTTGTTCAGTCGCCAGGCGGAGGGGATCGTGAGAAAAGTTTACAAAAGGGGCGGTGTTGGATTCAACGGAAGTAATCCATGGGATCTCAAAGTTCACAAGAAGAAGGAATTTTTCTCGAGGGTTGCCAGCAATGCTCCCATGGGGCTGGGCGAGACTTACATGGATGGTGTGTGGGATTGCGAGGACATTTGCGAGCTGACTCGGAGAACCATGAAATATAAAATTTACAAAGCGTACCTTAGCAAGTGGAACAGGTTCCTTAACTTTTTAGAGCTTCATCTTTTCAATCTCCAGACAAAAGCTAAAGCATGGGAAGTCGGACAGAAGCATTACGATACAGGTACGAAAGTCATAAAAAAAAGTTTTAAAAAAATGACTTGAATTGACATTTATGGCTATATTCATTTTCAAATACAGGAAATGACCTTTTCGAGGCATTTTTGGATTCAAATATGCAATACTCGTGTGGCTACTGGAGAACTGCTACTGATCTCAATCAAGCTCAAATTGACAAAATGGATTTGATCGCGAAAAAGCTTATGCTTAGACCTGGAATGAAAGTTCTCGACATAGGATGCGGGTTAGTTTTTACGACACACCTGCCAAAGGTTATTCTTACAGGAAATTGTACATGAAATAAATTTGAAACATTTTAGATGGGGTGGTTTGGCAAAACATCTTGCCAAAAATTATGGAGTGAACGTAGTTGGAATTACGATATCAAAGGAAGGAGCTCGTTACGCTCAAGACATTTGTGCCGGTAAGAGCAATCTTATGAGCACTGCGATTTTCTTTGCTACGCCTCATAACTTTGAAATTTGAGGATGTGGTGAATTGAACGAAAATAGTATTTTGAGACCGGAAGGGTTAATGGGACTGACTTTTTTAATGCAGGTCTTCCCGTCGAGATTCGTCTCGTTGACTATCGGGATCTTGATGAAAAATTTGATCGCATTGTGAGCGTCGGAATGTTTGAGCATGTAGGCCATAAAAACTACACCGACTTTTTCAACACTGCCCACCGATGTCTCAAAGACGATGGTCTCTTTTTACTCCACACGATTGGAGTGGCTCACAAGGACGTGCCCTGTATTGAGCCCTGGTTCCATACCTACATTTTCCCCAACGGAATTCTCCCGTACTACAAGCACATTAGTGACCACATTGAAAACAAGTTTATTATTGAAGATTGGCAAAACTTCGGTAATGATTATAGCAAGACTTTGCTTGCTTGGTATGATAACTTCATCAAAGCCTGGCCAAAGCTTCAGAGCAAATATGGCGAAAGATTCTTCAGAATGTGGAAGTATTACCTTTTGTTCTCGGCTGGAGCTTTCCAGTCAAGGAAATTTCAGCTTTGGCAAGTTGTATTAACCAAGAATGGACTTGAAGGAGGCTACTACGCTGCCCGCTAAGGATTGACGTACAGTCTTCATCCTCCGATTTAATTTTTCGAATATTCCAAACGGTCGTGCATTTTTAATATAAGCGTACATTTCTTGACTCAGATGAGTATTGATTGTCGTTCATGTTATTTAGTATTAAACAAAGACATATTTACTTTAGGATTAAGGTCATAAACATGTATTGCAATAGTCGTCGTTTTTCTTGAATGATCACTATACGAGTTTTGTAAAGAGTTTCTTGGATTTTTTCATTAATAAAAGTATATTTTTGTGGATACGGAAGTGGTACATTTGTAGCGCTCACAATTAAGTCATCTTCATTGTTAGCCTTCCATATAGCAAAATCATGAAGTGTTTCATTACGCAAGTACAATCAGAAGTGCTCCGCACTTGAAGGTTTGGCTCATCCTGAACAATACAGTAGTGGTACACATTGTAACGTTAATAGTTCTGATGGGCACGTGTTTACGTATTTTGCCAATATTTCCTCAACTGCAACCTGACGCTGAATTTCTTTGGATCCCTTGACCGTGACAAAGAAAATAAAATGACTAATTGGAGACATAACTTTGTGAGCTATACTTATAAACATCCGAGCAAAGATAAAAATAGAATTGCTATACATAAAATGTTTTGCTAAATTAAAGCTTAGTCATTGTGAATCTGAATACGTCAGAATATTAATGACTGTGCCTTCCCAGAAAATGCCCGATAAGCTCTGCAAAATCATTTTTTAAACACCATGAATGTAGGGTAACATTTTTCATCAACTCAAGATGAAGATTACATCAATTACGTCATATCATGAAAAGTTCGAGGCTTACTTGCTCAAATTGTTTTTCTGTCGGGTGGAAAGAATGATAAATGGGTCGGGATTTTTTTTAAACACTGTAAGCGTCGACCCATTATTTTGTGTGCGCATATATCACCTCACAATTGTCAACAGAAAAAAAAGTCGTCAGCTAGGCTTCTTTAAAGGCTCTGTTGTGATGTGGTACATGCACCCTACAGATTTCTACATCCATACATCTATCTCTTGAACTAGTGACTAGTAGGGTTTGCTTTGCTCGCAAACAATGAGTTAGCCAGTTTTTCTTTTATTTTGTACCATTAAATCATCTAAGTAATACTTACAACCTGATGGCAATACTCATGTTCTTGTAAGCTTGCCTTCTAACAACATAGTTCAAACCCCCGAATATTCATGATCCACGTTTTTAAAAGGTTGTAATCATGTCGTGCGTATTGCAATTTGAATCACGAGTATATTCCATGATTTATCACGCAGGTTGTTCTAACTGGATGACTGGACTACCCGATCTTTGTTGTTTTCTCGTTGATGGAAAAACAATTACAACAAGTACGATGTTATTCGTACATAAAAAAAATGAAAACTTTAAAAGGGACGTACTAGTCGACAAGTGTACAACTGATCATTTGTCTAAATTAGCTAAAACGCACCTGAAGCTACATCAAATCCTTGGACTATGACGTGAAAAAGCACAATGCTGTACGAACAAACTAAACTAAAAGTTATCATTTTGATCGACAACAATACGCCATGCGGAGTGACATAATAATGGTTCATGAATGACGTCCATGTGAGAGTGCTTTAATACCAGCAACAATACACTCTCCATTACCTTTCTTGATTACCAGTATTTTTCATCCAACGAATTCAAATTCACTTCGTCACATCCGCATTAGTATCCTACTTGTGTTGTTGCTCCCAAAAGAATCGCCTGTTCTATGGTTGATGGTAAGCTATGGTTGTTGACCGCTAAGAGCAAAAAAAAATCCATCTATAAATTTCTTTGATGACGTTTTGCATAAGTAGGTATCTACGCCATTTCTAATCTTCGTCGATGAGCATGTTAAATGTTTGCAGGGTTTTGGCATGCATGAATGCTCTCTCGAAGATTCTAATATTCAAAATGCAAAGAGAAAACTAAGCCCAAAACCGCAAACAGTTTACGTTTTCTGGATGACAGAGATAATTTTGAAGGTAAAATATTGAAGTTCACTTTTGTCTTGTGATGAATGTGTATCAGATCTGTCTCCATATCTGGACATAGATTTTGTTGCTGCTTGGTTAACTTTTGATATTTCATGACAAGAAAACTCTGCTTCATGAAAAATCGACGTGAAAAGCGAAATTTATTGTGTATTATATAACTTATTTGTTTAGTCTTACATTTTGATTGGCTTGAATTGAGAAGGCAATAAAAGACATGTTGCATAAAACCATACAGAAAATCTCCTCACATCATCATACCACTTACCTATTTTGATATTCATGAAACTTTTTTGCAGCTATTACTGATCCAGTTAGAAGATTGGCTGGTTTCTGGGGTGGATCAGTACCTGTAATTGTAATGCCGCCGTGATGGTTATTACAATATTAATGTCTATAGTCAATAGTTCATATCATAATCCAGTCTATTTTTTCCTGTAAGGCAAAAAGGCGAGGTTCCTTCGCATAAAATCATGTCAGCCTACACTACACGCGCAACACGACTTTTTTGGTGCTGGATAAAAATTTTGCGCAAAACTTCATCTAATTGTAATGTGATGCCGGTTGGTTAGGTCATCCACTTGAATACGCGAACTCACCCTCTATCCAGCCAAAAAAAAAACAAACAGCCCTCTTGCTCCAGCGATATTGACAGTTGGATATAAAAATGACGTTGAAAAAGTAATTCTGTAAAACTTTTGCATGATCTACTATAGGATCCATATCAAATCTGCATATATATTATTATAGGCCCCATATAATTAACAATTTACTGACAGCCAAAACTCCATCCACCATCTTGATTGCCATATTTATATGAAATGTGGGAAGACGATCCGACTCTTGTTTTCGGGAAAATGTCAGATTGGACCTCTGTTTTACACACTAAAGCACATAAAATGTTCGTTGGCCCATGCATGGCATTCCTCAACCCCCTCGGGCTATGAAAAAAAATGTAAGCAAAGATGAATATTGCAAAAACGAATTATTTATAGGCCATATCAGCAACTGGAAAATTACTACCTTCTTCGTTCCCATTATCTCGCCACAGTATTTTGTTTTTTTTTCTTCTAGTGGGCCAAACAGACAGAAGAGAATCACTATAAGATACTTTTTTAAAAACATTTTACGCTGAAACTGTAAGATCACGTCACGTTGAAAAATTTGGGTCCGACCATGGTAAACTTGATCTTACATCATGATAGTTACCTACATTCACAATACATTATTGCGAATAAGTATGCCTCGCAATAATGACCACATTCCAAACGCATGTGTTTTTTTCGCAAGACACCTTTCGGCTTTTACTTTCTGGACCAGGGTGGAGTAGGCAAACTCTGAACAGTTTCTTGGTATAAAAGGCCGAGCTCCTGGGAGTCTCAGTATCAAAGCTCACTTTGCAGTTGCCATCTGTCAAATTATCTCTCAAGAGAAACCACAAACCACCCAAAAAACTCTCAACATGTCTCGCCTTGTAAGTTTCTACCTGGAAAGTTATTTTTCTTCGGAAACTTCGGGGTTTTTAACAATTTTTTAACTGACGCTTGTTTCTCTGATTGATTTTCAGTTCGCCCTCCTTGTCTTGGTTGCCGTCGTTGCTACCGCTTCCGCCCAATACTACTACAGCGGACTCGGATATGCTGCCGCCCCAGCTTACGGTTATGCCTCATATGCCTACCCATCTTATGGCTATGCTGCTGCCTACCCAGCCTACGGATACGGATACGGATACCTCAAGAAGTAAACTAGTTTAATTAGCTAAACGTCCATTTTTTTCCTACAACGGCCAGACCTTCAATCTTTCCATAAAAACTTGATACAAAACAAATTGGGCTCTGATCATCCTCTCAAATTCAAAAATACGGTTTTAACGAGTTAGCTGACGAAAGGTTTCAGGCCTTTTTTTGTTTTAAAAAAATGGTTTCCAATTTTTCGAGAAGATGACTTGTTCAGGCTGTGGATTTGTTTGATTGATTTCAAAATTGAGAAATAAACGCGCGTTAAAAAGTATAAATGATTGCAGCGTGATTTGTAATAACGATGATCTAATTTGCATACGTCAATCCATAAAACATTTCAATCATACTCATACACAAAAGCTTTTACTCTTGAAGCTTTGTCCAGGCAAAAATAACAGGTTTTGTACATCTTATTTTGCATTGCAAACTGGATACTATCCACACCTGGAAATGACGACCATATCAGCCTAGCATCACAAACAATTCAATATTTTGGATAATTCTTTGAAAAAATTGTTTTCGCCCAAACCAATCATTCAAAGAAAATTGTCAATAATCATAATTAACTTTTGCACCTCCAGTTCCAACCCTACGAAATTGTTTTTGGTGCAATAACAAGCGGTAAGTTTTAAGTTGATTTTCTATCTACCTCTAGATAATAAGCGTCCACCTTAATAATACAATACGTAGACCTTAATAATTTTATTAGAACCGATGCTTGCAATTTGCATATTCCAATCTTAATCTAAAGCCAGATTGACGACAAAACTGAGAAAACGGTGCAATTTCATATTTCCATCAAACTTTGAAGTTGATGCTTTTGGGATAGATTTCGATGCTATAAAAAATGATAATGCATGAAAACCTTGAAGAAAAATAATATTATTGCATATTTGTGCAATAATGACACGGTAATTTCATTCCGTGAGTATAATTGGTTGAGCTGTTAGCTGAAGCGTATGTTGCACCTAAATGTTCCAACAACTTCTATGCAAATCATGAAAGGCTTGGTGTCCACTACAGCCCATCATGTCCATCATGAAATATGAGAATTGTTCATAAGATAGACGCTATTTTTACACTCATAGACATAAACTGAATGATGAGGTCAGGTATAAAGTTGAACAATGGAATGTTCTCTCTGGATGCATCTGGCGTTCTGCTATCAACTATAGTTCGTTAAACTATTTCTCGAAGTGGGCACTTGTTGGCCTTGACTCCACGATCTGAAGACGAATTTACGATTTTTGTAGGTATCACATTTGTCATCATCGACACAATGCAAAAAGCACAATGTATGCAGCAAGTTTATGAAGCGACAAACCACTAAAATAAAGCATAAAAATATCTACGATTATATATTTCTTCCAGACGATTCCAGTGACAAAGCGTCTTCACTCAGGTACGGCCAAACCGGTATGGGATGGAATACCGGGCCGGGTTCATTTTTTTATGGATTACGTGCACTTTAAGCCAAGGCAATTGAGATAAATTCGATGCACAATTTATTTTCAGAATGAATTATGCTTTGTTCTAGCACATGGGCTGGTTAAGGTAAAGTAATTTTCATTTTGAATACTTCTTTTTATTTCTTGTCCAGCTCAAACCAGCGAGCGTATTCATTTTTATGTAGAGCTATTTGTAGAGTCATTAACTTAACATCGTATTGAAGCTTGAAGTAATCAACAAAACCTTAAAATAATTCCACAAAGTAAATCCAATCAAAGGGAATTACGATATGGAGCAAAAATTCAATGACATTCTTCATTGGCAACATTCTTGTGAATTTTTAAAAACTGATCAGGGTGACATTGAGTTCCCATTGTTAAACATTTAAAAAAAGTTAGTTGTTCAAATAACCTATCCGTTTTGCTGTTTTTTCTATCTATATGCCTTCCCGAGCATCATTCAAAGAAGCAAAACTGGCCAAGAGACGGAGTGGTACTACCTGTTTCCCCGTCTCATTAGTGCTGTTGTCACATTTCACAATTAGTTTCTTCGCAGGTATAGTGATATCACTATCATGTTCCCCACTTCCATCTGCGGCATCCTTGTCCGTGACCATTGTCAAAGACGCAGATTCTTCCAGAACACTTTGCCGCTTTCTTGGTAAAGCTAGAGACACAGTAACCTCCGTCTCAGGCTCATCTGCAAGTGTGATCCCCACCTCATCCACATTTTGCTGAACAAATGACGAAATCGTGAAGAAGACAGGGCGAAGTCGAGCTTTTTTAAACTCCTTCGTCAGCTCACTAATTATATCATTTTCATTCTGTTCAGGTACTGCCGGTAACTGTTCTATCGGCAGAGGAACTTCATCACTGGGCTTCTTACGTTTCCCACCTGGCAGTAGCCAATTATCAAAACAAATGCTTTAAATTTAGCACTCAAAATGAACATTGATTTTTACGTTTACCAGCATGAAGGATTCTTCTCGGGAAGGATTGTTGACTTGGCTCATTTTCCTGGTAGTACCTCTCTGACTCGTTGTCATTCAAATGACCTCTGTCCCGCAGTAAAACTATGTTATCAAAACGACTTCGTTTGTGTCTCAAAACATTCGAGTTTTCACCGAGACATTCTAGCAACGGCCGTTTCCGATTCGCTTTCCTCATTCTTCGATTGATTTTGATAAAAATATTTGCAGTCACAAACTTGGAGGAATTACGATATGATATATATCAAGTCTTTGGCCACAAATGTATGTTTAAATATTTTTAAAATTCCAATAATATCTTTGCACAAAAGTGTTTTACATGGAAACGGCTATTTTTCAAAACTGGCTATCATGCATCATCAAACTTTTTTTTGTTGTGTTCGTCGACACTCAGCATCTTCTTGAATATCAGCATTTTCTACGCATTTGCTTTCAAAACGAGTCCTTCCGACATCCGATAGAATTCGTTCTTTTTTTCGTTTAAGAGACGATTCCAAAATTAGATTTGTGTCGACACAACAAAAATGCACGTTGCACTTGTGACGGTTATCATCAAGTTATCATTGAACGTGTAGTATTGACCGATGAAAAAACAGTGGTAATATATACTTTGTTCAGATATTACCTCGGCTTCCTTTCCCATTGAAATTTGATACCTCTTTTCTTCATGCTTTAGTTTATCGTAAAAATTTGCATAAAATTAGTTTTTTTATCTTCTTTTTCGTAGTACTTCCTGAGTAAACAAGAAGCCTGCGTGTCTAGTGTCACTGCAAGCCAGCCGCATTGAGCATGCGGCTTACAAAATGCTTAAAAAATGAAGAAGGTGCTTTTTTTGTTGTAGATATGTAATTGACAGAAAGTTTTTGTAAGAAAGCACATAAGTTTGTGTCATGCATTGACGATGATGGGTGGAAGCTGACTCTAAATAATTTCTACTGGGAGGTTGTTCAGAACTTAAAATCGTTTAAAATGGCGTCGGTTTGGAGTGAGCCGCAAGGGCATCAGAAGATTGAGTTCGGCGAAGTTAATTATGATGGCTGGGAGGAGTACGAGAATGAGGGTAAGTGAGGAGTGAGGAGACATTAACAATCTTTGGGTATAAAAAATGAATTGGTTTGTATTATTTAGTTTGATATTTTATGTTGTTAATATGTTTTTGAAGTTCGTCAGCCCAAGAAAAAGAACGTTCCCACGCGAATTCAACCCCTGAGTAGGAAAAGAAAATTGACTTCAGTCGATGACTTGGTTGTACGACTGGAGGAGGTGAAGCTGAACAGACTCCACGAAGAGGCCGCAGGGAGACTTAAACGTGCTGACGAGATTTTGATGAATGGTGAAGTTGTTAGAGTTTTTATGAAGAATATTCCGGAGGAATGTGTTCGGAAGCTGGCGATGGCATGTACAACCTGGAGGGACTTCTCGTACGCTGCCTTGCGTGAAAGGAGGGGTAACAGTGCGTTCTCTATCCTGTGGAAGGATGATTTCGAAGAGGCATCCTCCTTTGACTTGTGCAACTTCATTGATCAACCGGGTACTTTGAGTGTGGGAAACTATGCATTGAGTCAGTCATCAACTCTCAAACCGGTGGATTTTGCGCTGGCATTTGCTAATTTTGACATTGGTACCATTTCAACCTTAAAAGTCGGTAGTGTTTATTTTTGGAAGTCGTTCTTCATCGCCAATGTCTTGTTTTCTCCCACAGATGCCGAGTGTGTTCCGAATTGCGCTACCTTGTTGGTGACCAGTAATTCTATACTCACGACGACTCCTGACTGTAGGCGTCTTTTGCACACATTCAGTGAGACAGACCTTGACCGAAGAATGGTTTCGAGCACTTTATTTCCAGGCTCTTCTCACGTTAGCTTTCAAGTCTTCCAAGTCCCTACAGTATGTATTTTTTCGCGTGCTATTTGAGTTCAATTGTGAATTGTATATTGTCAATTAATGAGAGGCATTTACGGAATACTCCTGAATAATTTTAATTAGATTATGTCTACAGTCGGACATGCGGGAACTTGTAAGTTTATTGGCGAGCGTGGTTCTGGTACAGTTCCAAAGGCGATCATTTTGTTCCAGTATTACGATCTTTTGGAATGTGACGGCAACAATGGAATACTAGAGTAAGAAGAGAATAGTGTGATAAGTGTGAAGCGGTCTTGTGAGCCTGACTTTTGATATAATCCTCAAGAATATTTTTTCTAGCGTGCTAAAATCTCTTAAAAGGGCTGACCCTGGTGGTCAATCGAGGATTCCTGTGATTCCTGGGATTTTCAAGAACTTTAAGTGCCTCAACAAAAAGGCTGAGAGGAGCTACAATCTCGCTTGTGGCTTGGTTATCAATGGGGACGAACATTGCAAGATTGAAGTAATAGCAAAAAACGCACAAACTTTAAACAAGGCACAACAAGACAGCGCTCTGGCTCAGGTTATTTTTTCAATGTTTCCACTTCCGGTTCTCAGAACTTACATTATAAAAAGTTTTTTTAAATGCAGATTGCAGGATTTTTTCAAGCTAACGACTTCAGTACCAAGTTGGTTCTTCTCTTTTACAACGAACTACTTGTCAGATCTGAAGTTTCCGTCTTGTCAAGCTTTGTCAACGGATTCAGACAAAAGTTACCCCACGTACAACTTACGGGAATAGAAAGCTTTGCCGTAGTTGTTCCACGATTTTACGATCTAATGCTTCGGCTTCCTTCTATCTCGTATGACCGTAATAACGACTTTCAATTGGACCCACCGGATACCCAGATGCTAATTACTGCCGTGATGATTTCTTATGAGTCTGAGGAAATGTTTAATTGAAAAAAAACGAAGGAATTACTTAAAGTAAAGCTTTAAAATATGTATTGGTGATGTAGATATCCACGAATCCTTGTTTGCTCGCGTTACTCGAGACAATAGTCAATAGTAATGATTATAGGTACGATAGGGTTTGCTTCATTCAAAGACTGATCTTTTTCAGTTTAATTATATTCATAGAAGAAAACGTTAAAATAAATTATTTCGGTACTTGTTGCAATAAAGGTCCAGAGAATATTTTATTGAATTGCACTTGTCATGCAGAAAGGATGCACTGTAAGCACTTTTATTTCGATTAGCGACTGACATGACAAAACAAAATCCATGTTGGATAAAAATATGCTTCCATCTTGTCGTTTTGTAACGCGTATGAATCTGATCTTTAATGCAAAGGAACAGACTACAACTGAGAAAAATGAACTTAGAATTTAATCAGTTCCTGTTTGGTGGTATTAGTGGGGAGAATAGTTTGAATTAGTAATGTTATCCTGACCATCGACCTGTTGAGAGCTATCTTTTTTCTTTTCTTGTCCACTCAGCGAAATATCTTGCAGAGAAGTCTGCGTCTGTGTGCAACTCAACAAAACCGGTGGAACTTCCGCTACCTCGTTCATGTCATCTCCTCCGTTATCCATCCAGTCAAACATGTCCTGATCAAAATCGTCCCCTCCAAACTCATAAACTTCATCCTCCTGATCATGACTTGTTTCAAACTGATAAGCGAATTGAGAAACAGTCGCTTCAGTTTTTATTCCCCTGCGTATCACCGACAGCAGCGTGTCCTTGGGATCAAGAAACCTCGTCTCCACAACTTCAGCATTTTCTAATCTTTCCGAAATGGTCGAACTTTTAGTCAGACTATCGCTAAATACTGACTCCATGTCAGAATGATGAGATGTCTGATGAGAAATATTCATGGAATCAAAAGGAAATCCGGAGCTGGCCGAACTAAACATTTCGTCATTTTCTACTGATGACGACGAGCTGTATTTCGGGGGTACCACAGGGCGATGACGGCCGCTATTTTGTTTCTTCAAGCTTTTCTGTCGTATCCCACTGGGTGGACTTACATCGCAACAGGGATGATTCGGATTGACCCCATTTTCAAACACGGTCGTTGACATATCGGTGTCGCACGAGGAGCTCATTGATACCGACCTCATGTCATTCGCTAAGACTTCAGCCTTCCTTTCGTTACAGTAGCCTTCACTCTCTTCATCATCGTCTGTTTCAAAGCCAAGGTCTCTCAAGGTCAACAACTTGAAGCGAGACTCGCATCTTTTGATAAGTTTTTTGGTTTTGAACTTTTTTCGTGAACCTCCTTCCGTCGAGGAGTCTTCACTTTCTGTGAAACTATCTTGGAAGCACTTTGCACATTCTAATCGAGTGCATCCTGCGCTTTTCAATTGACTTTCCACCTCGGCAATATCTTCTTTGAACTCTTCCAGAACCTGCAAATGGGCGCAAAAGTCCCCGTGGGGAACTGATGTGGCAATGTGGTCGTGCACGGAGTCAATTACATCACCACCTACAACACTCATTGACTCGTTGCTTCGAGAGGAACCATGACTCAGGATTTTCTTCCAGTGAAACATTCCGTGGCTGTGGTGCTGCTGGGGGTGAGTCCGAGGGTCCACTGCTCCGGGCTCCATTTCCGGACTGTCTTTCTTATGGTTTGGATCTTTACTGGGTACTTCACTCCTGGCACTAGACGCATCCACGGTTTCTGCGATATTCCGATTCTCGTCATCTTTGACCGGAATGGCTGTAGTGCCAAATGAAATGTAAGTGTGGCTCGCTGGAAAAAGTAGCCTTCCCGAGGGCTCCACTAAAGTTTCAATTTCATGTTGTTTTTTAACTTTAGGTACTTCTCTTTTGCTGTCATCAGTCTTCTTCTCCGCATGGTCCTCAGATTGCCCCATATTTTGAGCCGATTCGGGTTTCAAGACACTCGCTGTACTGGAGCTAACCTCATTTCTATACGCACAGGGTATTAACCAGCGTAATATTCTTCGTAAAGTGCTCTTGTCTGGGATCAAGTGACAAGACTGCGTATTTGGAGAGGAGCCTGACAACGTTATAAAGCTGAGTCCGTCACTATGCCCAATTTCAGCCGATTGATTTTCCCCACCGGCTTGCTTTTCCCTGTGTCCACTGCACAAGCTCGCCTGGCACGGGGAGTCGTTATCATCCTCGTCCGTCGTGACAAACGGTTCAGACAAGTCAATTTCATGGTGATGGAGGGGATTTTGGTGTAAACTGACTGGGTGCTGATTGTTGTGATGCTCCAAATCCACGTGGGGATGTAGTGAAATTAAATTTTTGTTTGGATTAGGCACTGAGAGAGTTGTGTACTTCCAGTGGCCATAATGATACTCAGGTTTCCATCCGATTGCTACAAAAACAAAGGCCAGAAACAAATGGATGCTTACTCTAATTTAAACCACAGCCGAGTCGAGTTTGCAACCAACCTTTTCTTTCAGATTCTGTCAAAGTCGGAATAAAATAGCTGGCGTGGCCTACTTTATGCAAATCACGAGTTCCATAGTATGAATCCACCGCTGGAACCGACGATCCTCGCTCTTTTCGAGACTTGCGTCGTACAATTCTATGAGTCACGGGAGGCTTCTCGGTGAATATCTTCTTCAGCTCGAGGTCCACCTCTGATGGGTCGAAGCAATGGATAACGTTCGGTATTGACCAAGACTTGCCGAAATTTTCCGCATTGATCGAAGCTACAGGGAGCCATTGACCAAAATGACTCGCGGTAGTTCCTGCGTGCCGATGCTGGAGGGCCTCGCCAAGATAACTTGCTCCAGATGGGAAGCCACTTTCATCCCGTATTCCAAGCAAGTAAACATCGCTACTCTGCTCGTTTGCTTCCTCCTCGTATTTTTTCAGATTTTTCAACTCTTCTTGAAAAACTTTGTTTAGTTTTTGATTCAAGAAAATTCGGTATTTTGCTTCGTTCTTTTTCGTAAGGAAAATGTATTCGTACGGAGGTGTATTGAGAACAGGAGATGGTATGAGGGGAAAAGTCTCCTCGTGAGGGTCATCATCCCCATCCATTTCCCAGCCCCCATCCGGGATAGAAATTTTAGGAATGACTTGGCCCATTTCATTATCATTTGGGAGAACAGGCAACGAAAAATCTTCATCACAGTTGGGAAAGTCGCCTGTGACTTCGTATGCAACAACAAGCTCATCGTCGTAGTCATTGTTTTTGGAGGGGGCATTGATTAGGCACCCTTTGAGCCTGGATTTAACCTCGTTCATTACGTGATCCTGGTCATTGAATAAATTGCACACTGATTTCAGGCTATTATTTGCATTAACCCCAAAATTTGAGCAATCAAGTGAGAAGTAGTCGGTGGAGTAAGATGAGACAATGTTGTCACAAGAGTCGTTCGCATTGTCGATTTGTGAGGGGAGAGGAACGCCATAATTTGCCTCGAGGTTTTTGATAGTTTGTTGAGCTTCTAGAAGCTACCAATTGGAGCAACAATTATGACTTTGATATCATTTTAGCAATTAAAAATCTTCTCGTGAAACCTACTTGGGCGACCAACTCTTCTTTGGGTATGCGAGAGAGCTCGTTTACACTCGTTTTTCTCTTTGCGTCCTTTTGCAACATTGTTTTTTCAGGGGGCAATCCGAGTCAAATCATCAATTTATCATGGTCCTAGTGCGAGGAAAGTAGATCTAAGGTGTCTTTCCCATAGATAAATTGATGTCCACAAGAAATTTTGCGCAAATAGTACCAAGTTTTGATAGATAATTGTTTGCCAATTGATAACGATTGTTCACATTTCCAGGTCAACTTTTCTTTTTACATTGCGTGGTCCTTGAAGGTCGGAAGGTGGTGGCCAGCGTAAAAATAGTTTTCTTTGTGAACCTTTCTCAACTAGTTTTTTTCTATTTTTAGCTGCACGCGGAGCCGTAAAGGGTGGCTTCACACGTGTGTGAGAATACGCAACGTTAGCGATACACATGAAATGGAAATTGAATATCGTTAAGTGCCTTTTTAAATTCTCACTTTAGTGTCACATCCTACAAAACCAACGAAAAGCGGATTGATTTGGTGGCCATGTTGACTTTAGAGGTTAATCCGCGGTGAAGTCTAGCGAAAAAAAATGGCTCATGTGCGTGGGAGATGAATACTTGTCTGAGGGAAAACCGTTCATGGTCAATAAATAATTAGATTATTGGACCAACAATGCGAAGAAAATGTGCAAAAGTTTGTATGTTTACGTATGCATGTGGGTCTTTATGTTGTAACTGTAACTTTCATTGTCATTCAACATGTTTTAATTGAAAATCATCTATCTGTGGATATTTTGATAAACTTTCCATTAGCCATGAATTCTGAGTAACTCACCTACTTTTACCTTATTTGTTTGCTAATATTCTAAACGCTCTTAAGTGGTTCTTTACTATCTAAATCTTTGACACTTGCGGCTTCTTATCCTGGACCGGTATGTAAGGATTCGCTAATGGAAAATTGTGATCATGTACTGCGCGGCAGGCATATTGAGCCAGTGTAAGCCTAAACTGATACGGATATTACCTCGAAAATGGTGACCCAAAATAACTTGTTTAAGCTACATAAAACCGTTTTTTATCGTGTATTTACTGCAATATCTGTCGAAATTAACTCGCGTATTGTTTTTAAATACTCACAATATGTATTCTAATAAATTGCACTAACATACGTCTCGAAAGACAAAGAACATCTTAGTTGAACAAAGCCCGAGACAAAACATGTCAAAGGTTATGTACATCAAGCGGTATGTAAAAAGCAACCACGGGATGACGTAGCTTCACTGACACAGTACCTTTCTAGGGTGAACGACAACTTTTGTAATTATAAAGAAAGTGAGTGGTCACATATTTTTGAGCTTTTTTATCCGACAAAACCATTGAGACATCCTTCAACTTGGTGTACAGGAATGCGATTGTTCTCTTTCAAAGTGTTTTATGGATTTGTTAACCTCGCATATCTGAAATGCTAAAACTCTCTCGAGAACGGATATCAGACAATCAGTGACTTTGCTATAAAGTGTTATACAATAGAGTAATTATTTGTACTTCGTATAGATGACAGACGAATATTATTATACATTTGTGAGCAATTTAGATATTTCTATGCTTCTGGAATGTTGTAAATCTGTGGCCAAAACTTAAAATGGTGTAATACATGAGGTTTGCACTTCAATCACTTGTAATTTGACATTTTGTACAGTCCTTTTACAGGCGTATGCATGCGTGCACATTTTAGTTGGCCTTGAAATGTGGACGTGATGCAGAGCTAGGAATTCAGGCATAGCAATAAACGGGCGACTGGAATTTAAGGATTCCCGAAAGACAATAAAGTCCAAATAACCTTCACTGGTTTATAATCTTAATTGAAGTCTCACATGGAGGAATTTACACAATGATAAGCAGTTAATGAACTCATCCCCTTTGGGAGTTGAGGGTGGCCACATTGATGAAAGCGAAAGGCTTCATGCTGGAAAACTGGCTAAAACTTTTGTAATAGGTTAGTAATTGAGAAACTATAGAGCACTTAGAAGTGTCAAAATGTTTGATAATTATCATGGTACGCGAAGGGCATTTTGTGCACGAGAGACAAAACAGAATTTCAAGGAATTCCTTGGACAATCTGTAATTTTTTAAGTCGCACAAGCCAAATACCTACGGTACATGGACTAAAATTCAGGAATGTGTACTTCATCATCTAATTTTAGAAATTCCATTTTAAGATGCAGTGTTTAAAAATATAAAACTTGAATCAAAATTTTTCGTTGTGTAGTAATTGCCAGTCAAAACCTATATAAAAAATCATAGAACCATTTTTTTCGTCGATCAACGGTTAACTGTACTGTATAAATTTAAAAAATCACAAATTTACCTTTTGTGTGGTCCTTTTGTAATTAACACACGTGTAACTGAACTGGCAGCATCCTACAGCTTTATCTCCATCTACAACTGTGACTGTGATTACGTCAATAACTCTGTTACCCAATATTGTTTAACTCTCTGTGAAACCTTTTGTTTCAGTACCTGCCTTTTCTGATGAGTTGTATAATGTCATAATTATTTAGACAGATGTCAAAAATGATCATCAATTAAACTCTCAATCCGCCCACTCCAGTTCGTGCATTTCTCATTTCAAGTTTACACATCTATTTCGAGCGTGCTGCACTTCCTGTACGCATCAATTTACCTTCAAACTGAGACCCCCGTCTGCTCAATCCCAGATAAAATCCCTGCCTTCCTGGAGGTGTTTATATGCAACAATAGATCTGTTTTGGCAATCTTCTTAACAAGCATATCCTTTTGGCAGCATCAAAGTTACATAATGCATGCTAGTTGAGATCCATGAAAATAATCCAGTCACAAAGCTTGGCTTGATAGAATACATTGACCAAGGGATCTTTAACCTTTTCTGAATCTGTCTCTGTACCCTTTTTTCTCTGGTTTTGCACGTAACCACAGTCCTATTCTTACGACCCACCTGAGACCTGCAAACTTTCTTCTAAACAACTTTTACTATGATAAACTTTTGAGTAATAAAATGTTTAACACTTTACATGACAAGCTTAACATAAAGTCCATTTTGAAGTCGTCAATTTACACACTACTCCCTTGATCAGAATGGTACGCGCTTCTAGGTTGCGATTGCAATCCAAACATCTCTATTGTACCGTGTACCGCCGTCTGCAACAATCCTTTGTTATGTCACAAAAGATAAAAGTTATTAGCTATATTTAAAGCGAATGCCACCCAATAAAATTGACTTTGGAAGATGACTAAACCCACGAAACCCACAACCTCAAGGTGTACGCATTACACAAGAATGTCAAGTACAGGCTTAGAGATACGGGTGACATATTGAGCGATTTCAGGTTTTTCCCTGTAGGTCGTGTATTTGCACAAACATGGAAAGCACCGAGGATGAAAGGCGCAAGACCTTCAATTTTTGACTTCTTATGAGACTGTAGCATATCGGGCATATTCTGTATGCATTTTTTGTTAAGTGTTTTTACTTTTCGCTTATCCGAGTATGATTGTCTAGTAGGTTTGTAGGATGTACTGGGTCATCGCTTCGGTTTGGATTGAGTTTATCTTAAATATTATCTCCTACCCAGAAACCGGACGCATTCAGTCGAGTGATTGAATTCAAGTGACAACATTGCTCATTTTGGGCATCGTGCTTGACTTACTTTTCGAATGTGACGTTTTACGCTAGTTGGCTTTTTTTTTCAAACAAACGAGCAAACATAGTTTATTAATTTAGGAGCCCAAGTTCGGAAAGTATTGTGTAAAAAATCCTACCACGTTTAAGTGTGTTGCTCCAAATTTCACCCAGTGACTTTTTGCGTTTTGATATGTGTACCTACATGTTTTTCAAATAGTGATGCCTGGAAGTTTACTAATTTTGTAAAAAAATCGATATTTCGGTTTTTATTTTTGAAAAAAGTTAAAAATGGACATGGTACTAAGTTTCAGAAGGATGGTAGTGTGGGCATTTGCGTGCCACGTTTTGATATGCATAATACAGATCGGTGAATCGTCAAGTATTTCAAACGACTTTATTGGAAATTCAGAAAATAACAGTACAGAGCCCATCCAGAGGAGACTGTCGAAGGACATGTTCAAAAATTTAAATATGACGAGTTCAAATCAACAAAAGAGGTCGGCTGGAAAAGTAGAAATAATAGAAGCTGGATCTAGTCTTCGTTCCAGGGGCGACTCGAGAGTTTTGAAACGAGGCCCTCCGTCAAGTTCTGCTGGAGCTCCTGGAAAATCTGGCTTCTCAATAAAAACTCGAGGTGGACCTAGTCCCACTTACGATGGACAGGTTCCATTTGAAACGGCTTCAGGTATTCCGCTCGTGTCCATTCCAGGATCAAGCATGCCTCCACCAGTGTATAGCTTCAATGACAACTCTGCACCTTCACCCTCAGGGTTTACTGGAGGTTCCTATGGAAGTCCAGGGCCATCTGTAGTGACATATAGACCTATCACAGGCGGTGGCGGCGGTTTTGTATCCTCCACGCCAATGCCTGAAATAATATTTCCTCCAATGACAGTAAGTCCGGGGCCAATGCCAATACGTCCACCAACAGGAACCAGTATCCCAATAATTGGAGGAGGAGGCAGACCTTCACCAGGGGGATCTGTGTTGCCTCCATCACCCCCTCCAGAAGATATATTCCCTCCAGCGCCACCGCCAGATGACGAATTCGAAATTGGTGTTGGACGAAGGCTAAAAATATCATCAGGCGCTGGTGCCAGTGGGTCGGATGCAGGTGACTCCAAAGTAAGGACGCGGCTAGTGTCTCCCAAATCCCCAACGTATTCTAGATTTACATCATCGGAGGTTTCAAGGACACCATCTTCTCTCACATCATTTGAGAAGCTCCGAGCAGGTGTAGGTAAAAGGGAAAGGCTACGTGATAAAGTTAGGGAATTTCACACAAGTGCTGTAGGTGAGCAACCTGTCTCCGCAGAGGAAATCGTTGTAGAAGACCCTAACGTAATAACAGGTATTGGTCACTTCATATAGACATTTTTTAAAATAAATCCTATAAATGTTACATAAGAAAATTTTATTTTATTTCAGACTTTGTATTCTCCGATATCAAATGCCACAAGTCTCGGCATAGTGAATATTTTGGGGCAACGATACACATGAAAAGCGGATTCCATCTTCCGTACATTCGAGACAGACCTCAGGATCCATTAACCTCTGATGATTGCAAATTAGACCTGGTGGAAGGTACAAGAGGCTCGTACCACATGACGGTGTCGGATTTGCGGGGTTGTGGTGTAGAACAGTGTGGCGAGGTATGGCCAATTTCACTTTTTTTAAACGTTTATGATAAATAGCCATATGAATTCGATAACTCATCCTTACGTTTTTTGGTGTACAGTCTATGTGCTTGACTATGGTGTTTCCAAGAGTTCCAATGCTGGCTTTGGCTGATGACGAAGTCACGACCATTAAGTGCGCTCCACAAAAGAGTACAATGTCCGACACAAAAAGCATAAGCTTTGCAGGGGACTCGATGTATGTTTCTAAGAAAATATTTGAGTAATGCATTATTATAATGCTTACGATTTTAATCATCATCGGTTTCAATTTGTAAAGGGAAACTAGACGATCTTCCTCTACGGTTGAAGGTGGCATTCAAGAATTTGTAGCAGAAGTTGGCGTATTCCGCCAAAATCCTGGTGCAACCAATGGGCTTTTTGTGAAACGAGTTAACTCGGGTGGTGTGGTTCAACTTGGTGAGCCGTTGCAGTTGAGAAGCGTTGTTCGTGGCACTGATGGGTGGAAGTCTTCGAAACTGACAGATGTCAAGGTATGGCGCATGCGCGACAACTTGTCCACCAAGCTAGATAATTTGGACCCCAATGACGCATCCGAAGTAATCACATTAGTAGACCAGCATGGGTGTAGGAATGACGAATACACGGTAAGTTTAATCATTTATTTCAATTAAAACATAACTATTAGTATTTTGTCATGAAGTGTTAAATGAAAGTCTATTTATGCCTTATTTTTTTTGTTTATGAAGGTTATTGCGGATGACCATCCAATCCGAGACCCTCGAAATGATTTAGTCCATCATTTCACTTTCAAAGCGTTCCTTTTCCGGGGTCAGCGAGTTAATGAGCCCCTCATTGTAACCGCAAAAGTTCATGCATGCCAAGAAGGCCAGGACTGCATTGTAAGAAACATTCATATTGTCTTGATTGTTTCTAAACCATTTAGTTATGCCAGAAAAAATGCTCTAGAATAGCTATACCAATAAACGCCTTTCAAATTTTAACTCTTTCTTTGTTTTTTTTTTTCAAATAGACAAGCTGTGGTTTCAGTGGCCGGAAAAAGCGTTCTCCTGTTGAGCTCCACAATTCCAGTTCCATCATTACCGATTATGACTCCAAACTTGCCTTGCGTGTTGTTGGTCTCAAGGATCATCCATCCTCGATACAAGATGATGATTTCGCATTTGATTACATTGGTACAGCTTCTAACCGCACCGGTACGGAATCTGGAAACATGCTGACCTGCAATGAAAAAATGTTTGCCACTGGTTTAGGCGGGGGATGTGTCATGCTTTTGATTTGCGGATTAGCATTGGCCTTGTACACATTCATTAAGCAAGGGAGATCCCTTCCCCAAACAAACAGCAGCAAAGAAAGTGCTCCCCCAGCATCTGCATCAAACTATCGTTATATGCCCCCACCTGGGAGACCCTCATATCAGAAACCTTTACCACCACCTCCAACGTCGGAGACTCCGACATACACAGCTCCGCCACCAAATCCATTATCTAATCAACAACCAAAAGTTCAACAGCCATCAAGCCAATCATCTTCAAAAGATGACAGCATTTATAAAGTAGAAAAATTGCTTAAAGAGCTTGTTAAGAACAATAACAACCACAGCAATGATTCTGCCAACGTTCGAAAGTCAGTCAAACAAAATAAAGGCGCCCGGAAGGAGTTTCCCTCTGAATACGCTCGTATTGGGGAAGCCAACTCATCTTCAGCTTGCACATCCTCAGAAGACCTACACAAACGTTCCAAAGATGGGCTTTATATCGTGTATTGCTATGAGAATGATAAGAAAAGAAAGGCTATCCCAACGATGAGTGCCCCAGCTTCAACCAAAGTACGTCGCAAGAGCTCTAACCAAGTTACTCCAAGTCCTGATGACACTGACGACTACTGCGATCACGAAGACTTCCTCCAAGATTTGCAAGACGACGACTCGGAGCAAATGGCTTCTCAGACGGACGACCCAACAGACGAATCCGATGAGTACGGGGATATCAGGAACCAGGGAAGTCGCAACGTCCACATCAGTTCCAAGAGACCAAACAGTCGCCCATGTAACATTACCTTGAACCAAGTAGTCCGCCGAACAGTTCGCGACGTGAAAAAGAAAAGCAAGCAGAATAACATGTTGGCTAATGGCAGTTCTCGGAACAAGGGTAATCTGCGACAAAAGCTTAGTTCAGTCTATCGCGAAGGTTATTTCAACGGGTTCCGCGGCGTTGTTTCTTCAGTCGGTGGAAAAGGAGGCTCCTTTCCTCTCCGGTACAAAAAGTCGCCTTCTATTGGCAGTATTCCAGAAGAAATTTTAAATATTCGAGGTGGGTACGACGGTCATCGGAGAGGAAAGAAAATTAACTTTACAGTGAGGGACTCCAGCTCACATAAAAATCGTCCACCAATCCTTCAACAGCACGCAAAACAATACACAGCCGAAGGTGTTGCGTCAGAGACAGTGATATCTGATATGGACAGCGCTTACTCTGGATCAGGCTCAAACTGCTCGAAATTAACTGAGGCGTACGATATGAAGAGAAATGGGGGTGGGAGTCGCAGTAGTTCTGGCGGATATCCAGATCTTCACAGAGTGAACCAGAACAGGACTGACGTTCAGCGTCAGCTCATTAACGCGTACATGGCGAAACAAGACCTGCGAAGAACCAACAGCTCGCCAAACAATGGAGAGAACTCATCGGGAGTAGGGGTATCTCTTGGCTCTCCTCCTCTGTCTCTTGGAGAAACAAAGACTACACATTTCGTTACGCGCGATGATTCTGCAACTAAAATCCTTATCGTTCCTGAAACCCACGTCTAAATGCTGTCTAGCCATTGATTAAAAAATGGGTAAAAAGAATGAAAAAATGTGTAAGTGAGCTTCAGTATTAGAAATTTTAAACAATGTTCAACTAGCGTGATAGTGTCCAATGCTTTTAGCTCTAGGTATTTTTAACTTTCTTGTCTACCAAATATGATTTGTTTTATAAAACTTATAGAAAAAATAAGTAAAATTAAAACTTATAAACAAACTTTCGTGCACTGTGCAAATTCACGATATAGTTCCACTTCCAACACAATCGTGAACATTTTAGGTTTTTAATGTTCATTAGATTAGTATCGAACGATCAAGTTTAAGATTATAAGCTCACATCGTTGTGTTTGAATGTTGTTTGTGTGTTCATACTTAAAACTTCAAGGTTTTTGTTGTGATGATTTTTGTAGCTTGTAGTTCTTCATGGTATAATCTGAATGGCTTTATGAATACAAACATAACTTAGAAAACTGGAATAATCAGCTATTTTTTCTATCTATTCTAATCGTAGTGTTTTCTAAGTAAAATATTATTTTCTCGAAAGAACCAAAACTGAAGTGTGTTTTTGAAGTTCATTTCATACAGTGACAGATTATTGTTGCATTCAAGAAACAAAGTTTTCCAGTGACTAGAGCGCTGCACAAAGCCCAAATGAACACCGAATATTTGAAGCTTCTGTTCCAGTTTGCCCTCATTTTGATAAGCATTAGTATTATCAACTCTGCTTATGCGGAACGAATATATCCGGGTAAGCCATATAGCCATCGGTTGAGACTGGACAATGAGGGTAAATTCTTGTTGGAATGGATGACAGACCCCAAAAGCTCTTTCGTAATATTTAATGTCACTGCGGAGACAAGGGGATATGTAGCCATCGGCTTTTCAAAAACCGGACGCATGTCGAAATCTGACATGGTATTTGCTGGAGTTAACCGAGGAGTTCCATACATATCGGTAACGACTTGAGACTCTTATGGTACTGTAGTGTAAAGGCTAGCTGACTATAGGTTTTGGTTTGGGACGACAGGATAGGTTCACTAGGCATGATAAGAGGGTTCCAGTTGAAGACATTCAGCAAGATTGGAAGTTATTGGCAGCATGGCAAAATCGCACGCATACAAGTGTGCGAATGAGAAGGAACAAGGACACATGCGACACTCAAGACTACATCATAAGCGTAAGTAAAAAGTGAACTGACTGAGTTTCATCGCAGACGAGATAAGTTAATTTTGTCAATAGGAAAATACAATGTACTTATTGTGGGCATTCGGGCAAGATGATTCCGTCGATTACCATTTGGGGAACAGAGGAGCTGTAGAAATTCATCTGCTGCAGCCAGATTTTGAACCAATTCTACCAACAGTGAATGCAACGATGGAACAGGATAACGGGTCATTAGCGAATCAAGTTGATGCACCTCCTCTCGGTTTTGACTTATGGCGATTGTCTGTCACTGTGGATAACTTTCCAACAAATGGGCCTTGGTGTGTGTTCCAGAAAGGGCCAGAGCTTTCTAGGATTCATCACATTGTTGGAGTAAGAACGATAAATGTTGTTATACTACAATGAAAGATACATCAATGTGCTAATCTCTTTTGTGTTTAGTTTTCCAACCCAGGGAGAGATGAAATCATAAACAAACTTGTTCAACGGGTAGTGATCTATAAGTGCTCACTTGGGTATAGCACGGACATAGCGGATAGCGTAGGCATCGACCGAATAAAAGCAGATTTTGATTACCTGGAAGACTACAGTGGTCAATGCAATAACGTAACCAAACTACTCCCATTTTGTCGAATAATTATAACATGGGGTACAAATGGGAAGGACACGTTTCTTCCGAAAAATATTGGAATCCCATTCGGAGGAGCTGAAGAATATTATTTGCTCGAAGCCTATTTGATATCCCCTCGAGTAAATGACAATGCCACTGATTCAACGGATCTTAGCCAAGAAAATGATGGAGAGTGGGGGTCAGGGATGATGGTTGACAATACGTTTGATATCCATACAGACATTTTGATCAGTGATACGCCCAGGTGGAGTAATTAAATATTGTAGAAAATGATATTTATCCCAAGGTATTTGATCAATGTATGAATAATTTTAAATAATACGAACCCCTATAATGTAACAGAAAGTTTGAGGCAAAAATCATAAAAATCGGATATGATCCTACTGCGCCACTCCTACTGCCAGATCCAATTTCAAAAGATTTTGAACTATATGGGCACTGTACCAATGAATGTACTACAAAAATTATTGATAAGCGGAAACCTTGGCGTGTATTTGGAGTTTCCTTTGACACTGGGCCTTACGGTAAGACCTTTTATCTTACAACTTCAATGACGTGTCTTTCAACCATCTTTGCTTCTTAATGGACAAAAATATAGGCAGAAGTTCAACTCTGCATCATATTCGAAACGCTTTTGAGCTTCCAATCATACTCCACGACGGCAATCATCACCCTACATTTCAACAAATGCAAATCTTATCCCTTGAGACGCCAATTAGGCACGGAGACCAATTAACTGTTCGTAAGTTTATCCATCGAGCTTCGAGCTCAAAGTCGCTCCAAATACTTACAAGCGTTGTACTCTAGGTTGCAAGTTCAAAAACTCAGTCGCCTCATCGTTCTTATCGCCTACCAATGCCTCCAACCCGTACCAACTACATCGATGTCTTGCTTACGTATGGTACTACCAAGAAAAAAGCAACGTAACTGGAGGGAATGAAGACCAAAATGCATACGAATGTACGAGTAAAATCCATCCTGTGGACTTTGCAAGGTGGATTGACGAAAGTACACCTTTCAAACGGAAAAGGTTGGTTGTTGTTACAGCTCGACATCTTTTTTTAACCCAAGAAAGAACATTCTAAAGAGACATCAATGTAATTTCTAGAAATATGAGCCAATCTCAGGCAGTAGAAAAATTGAGAAATCTCACATGGACGCCTGCTTTACAACTGTCACTTTTCGAGTTATACGAGCTTGGCAGACACCGCTCTACATGTGGAAGGTTTTCTGGACTAGCTCTTCAACAAACTAACGCTACTAGTTCTAGCAGCTTTGGCTGGAAAAAGTAAAAGTGGGACAGGGGGCAATGCGAGACCATCTAATAAAACTTTAGGAACAGGTGAAATAACTGTATACCCAGTACCTGTCGAGGATGTGCCGAATACAATAGGATGCCCTACATTAGACGGACCTTTACTTTTGGGACCACCAGCTCCAGTTATTTTTGGACATCCGTAGTAAAAGTGTGTCAGATTGGTTTCACGCATTCACGTGACGTAAGCATATGCAGATCATGCGCATGAAATCAGAAAAATAATCTGCTTCTGAAATGGATTTTTATAGAAAATGTCATTGATGTTATTGTTTGTAAAAAAAACAGCGTCACGTTAGTCGACCAACTAATTAATACAACTCACGAGTTAACTTTCATTAAAATCTTTCGGCATACAAATAATGACTATACTTCTCCAGCGAATGCCGAACCAGCACACGAACTTGCGAATTTGTACATTTACGTTACGTTAACTATGAAGTGGTAAAAAGCTTTTTACAAGAGAGCTCAAGATAAATTTGTATAAATAAGTTCAATAAATTACTACAGACTATGTATAACAATTAGTAAGAACTATCCAAACGTACTTGTAACTTTAGAATTAACTTTTTGAATAGACACTAATGAATTTTTAATACTACGAACACTGTTATCCGGTGCTCGTCTACTGCTTCTAAATGGTCGCTTTCTAGTAACTTGTGTAGGTGTTACACTATCAGACTCCCCAGTTGAGGTTACTGCTTTGGAATGGATATAAACAACAGATTCTCTTGTTGCATTTCCAGGATTAGCTTTTACGGACGGAGTTTGAGTCACTGGAACTGCCACACTTGTGACCATTCGAATTTCGTCTACCTTAATTGATGAGGAATCCAGGACAGGTAGTGTTTGCGCATTTTCCGCTTCGTCTACTACGATAGGAGTCCCCTCGTCTAATGACCGGCCTGTGTTGTAGTTTTCTCTTCGTCTTCCGAACGTACTGCCTTTACGACTTGCTTTCTTAGGAGATTGGGTTGGAACAACGGCTTTCTCTTCAGAGTCTTCTTCATCCTTACCCCCGCTGAAAACTTGCATGATTTTGTTAATCACGTTACCCGCAGCAGAGTTAGGTGCGTTTTTTGCCTTTTGACTTCTCCACCTCCAACTCGAGCCGGAACAACACTTTTTCATTTCGTCTTCGATTTTCTTTAGTCTGACGTTTTCGCTCCGTTCTAAATCGTCCAGCTTGTCATCAAACAACTCTGCCAAGGTTAAAATGTCACCAGTCAGGTTTCTTGAAATTTGGAGGCTAATGTCTTCCAACCGCATACTGTCTTTTTCGATTTCTCTCATCATTTCCTGCATCTTTAGAGCTATGTCGGAACTGTTCCCAGCAGTTCCTTGGGACAAAACTAGCTCTGCATTTCTGGCTCGCTCACTTTCAGCATGGATCAGTTGTTTGAGATTGTTCTGCCCGTCGAGACGGCTAACCTGTTCTGCCATAACCGTTTTGCGGACTTCCAACTCCAGCTCTCTCGTACTTCTGAGTACCTCACTTGTCGTTTGTGTTATGTTTAGAGCTAGGTTCTTGGCACGGGATACTTCTTCTGTGACCAAATGATGCAGCTTTTCTTCACTTCCTTTTGCCCTAGTCACCTCGCCAAGAATCTGAGCTCCAAGCTCCGACTCGGCACTCTGAGCACGGACTACTTCTCTGTTCCAGGAGACGTCGGAATTGGTCAGCCACCTTGGAATTGTTCTCTTGACTTTTTATCAGGCTATGGAGCTCTTGTTCCTTGTCCGATGCCCTTGCCAACTCCTGGTTGATATTTTCCAGCAAACTCTGTTCAGCACCAGATGCTCGGGAAACTTCACTATGAATTTTTTCGGCCAACTCCATTTCAGCATTTTGAGCTCTAGTTATTTCTTTGATGATGTCTGTCAGTATTCTCGTCACATTTGAGCTTAGCTGCTCACCCAGAAGGTACTCTTCCTGTTTAGCTCGTTCAGCCTCGGAACTAATCTGTCCAGATATGGATAGCTCAACTCCTTTTGCCCTGAAGGTTTCAACATCGATCGCCACTTTGAGCTCTTTTGCTGCAGCTCTGAATTTTGCATTTTCTTCGTTGATGATCGTCTTGAGCTCTTTTTCAGCGTTCAAAGCGCGTTGCATTTCCATATCCAAATGACCCTTGATACTATTTTCTGCTGTTGCCGCTCGAACACGTTCCAAATTGATGTGCTCCATCAATTTAAGCTCTGCGTCAGTGATCAGTCTTGTTGCATTTTCTGAAAAGAATTTCAGCCCGTCTTCGAATTTACCGGTGGAGTTCAACTGGGTGTCCACATGTAACTCGAGCCTTTTAAAGGCAGACGCAGCTTTGGACATTTCTTCCTTCAGTTTCAGTGCAATTCTAGCCTCTTCAGACTTGGCTCTGTTGATCTCTTCAAAGAGGTCTGCAGTCCGGCGATTTTCGATGATCTGCACTCTGTTCTTTTCCTCTGTAATGCGATCTTGCACGTTAGCAATAAGTTTGGCGAGGTTGGCTATTTCGTTATTGATGTGTTCTTTTAGTTTCACTTCCTCTCCAGTGGCCCGCTCTGTTTCCTTCTCGATATCGTTAGCCAGGCTTGCGTAAGTTTTGAAAATCTGAGCTATACCCTTGCTGGCACCACTCTCCGTCCCATCTTCCATGTGGTTAACCCGGTCGGATAGTTCTTCAATGAACTGCTGCATTGTGGATATCTTGGTTTCCATACTTTGGATGTCCTTGTTGCTAACCGAAGCTTGAAGTAAGGCTGGTTCATAAACCTTGGACGACTCGCCAGGAACTATCTCGCTACCGGCACTACGGACCAGGGATTGTTCAATGTTCTTCAGCGCTGTGTCGAATTCTTTGAGTTGCTCCAAAGAAGACCTGAGCAGATCCGTCATGTTCTTTTGCATCCCATCCACCCGAGTTTTTTCAGATAGCACGCGTCGCGCAATCACATTCTCAGCCTTGATAGCTCGTTCAGTCTCTTTGTGCACTGTTTCATTCAACTCTCTCATAAGGAATTGATTCTTGGAGATTTCAGCTTCCAGACTGCTTTCGAGGGTCTTGATTGTGGTGGTTGCAGTGTGCATGGATGCTTCAATCGTCCGCATACGGACGTTATTCTTTTCAAATTGCGATATAAGATGAAGTAAACCGCAACTATAATCTGTAATACAAGAAAAAAAATTTTCACATATAAGTTCATAGATAATATATCATATACCCTCGCAGTCATTATTCGCTTGAAAACTGTATAGTACCTTCGGGGTCCACGGTATCAGGATTTTGTAGTAAAACTTGAAACATTTGCATGGTTATCTTTGAGCAGTCCATTTTATTCCCTTCGGGGTTCGCGGGACCACCTGGATGCTTTGAGCTCGAATTCGGTTGACTTCGCTGTAGAGATTCAAGAGCAGTTAAGAAAAACTGAAACTGTAACGTTCTTTGCAAACATTTAAGATGTAAGATATACTTACCAATTCATCTTCAACTAATAGTTCCATCACTTCAGACGCAGAAGCTTTTACATGTTTCACGGGAGTCTCTTCTTGTTCGGGAGTTTGCATGTCACTGGGTTCCATTGGATTCATCCTGCCACGATTTCCATGCGCTGTGCCCAACAAGAACACAAAACACGTAAGCACAAGCCCAGCAGCATTCATTTTGAATACGATCATGGTGCACCTCGTATAAAAATTATTGTAAAACACTTCACTTTTTAATAAACTTATGTTTTAGCACTGATGAAAGCAACAATTTAGGTTCCAAGTCCTGCTCATCTTGTCAGTTCATAGAATATTCAAACTTTTTCAAGAAAATATTGAAATCAGACTGAAGAACAGGTGAAGTTAGTAACGTTCCTTGTCAAGTTCACTGGCAAACTGACTGAAATCCGGGACTGACAACGGAAGGAAATGAGAACGAAATCCCGTAATCAAGTGCATTAATGCATAATATGGATCATCGTCTAATAAGGTATTTGCCGAATTCATTGTTTAAAAGGGTTCACCTGTTTCAATCTCAAGATGAAGTGTATGCACATATTAGCATTCATCAAAAAGGGCCCAAGATCATGCTGAGGTTTAACGGGATCTTTAGGTCAGGTGAATGGTGTGAAAACACAAGTAGTAGCGGCCGAGATGCATTTAATTGGAACAAATACTGGTTCAATTACGTTTTAATGTAGGACACAATCATTCCTGTCACCATTTGTCTATTTATACATGAAAAATATCCAGTCCCTCGTGTGATCAATGCAGTATAAATGGTATTAATTTATCGTATTAGCTGTTTTAATATCATCATTTACGACCAATTTGATCAAAGGCGACATATGTTCTTCATTTTATTTAATTGAATTCATACAGCGTCCAGTAAAGTACAAAAATAGTTTGATTATTTCACACTAAGATCAGTTCAGGCTCTACCTCAACATTCTATATAATAGAAAGACAACCGTTATCCTCTGAAGGCCCCTGCAGCAGCGGCTCCGCCAAGCACAGCCGCAGAACCAGTTGCTAATCCGAACAGAAAGTATGGAAGTAGTCTTCGCCTTCGTCGAGGTGGTGGAGGAGGCGGAAGAGGTCGAAAAGTGAAGTAAACGTGTTTATGCACTGTAGGGGCATTTTGAACATGCTCGTCCTGATTTGACCATGTTCCATTTATGTGTAAGTAACTTCCGGTTGGTCTCAAGTTGTCCTGCAGTCAAAGGAGACAGTTTATATCATTATGCTCTCTAAATCATATACAGACAGGAAATTAAATCCTATTTAGAATACTCACCATTTCGCCTGCGTCATCAAAGACGTAACCACTACCTTCACTAACGTAATGATGCTGTGGTGTAGTATAGTAGATTAAATCATGGAACGGCGATTGAAAGCCAGACACACACAAAGGCAAGCCGACTTGAATAATACTAAATGAAAACAAAAAAGTTGTCGCAGAGAACGGGAACGGGAGTATGAACAGATTTGGATCTACACTCATCCCAGTATAATCTTGAATGAAAAACCAATAAAGCTTTTTGCACAAGGATAATTAAGTCATCAAGTCTGTCAAAAGAGTGACCAAAATTAATTTGCTTTATATAGTTTTCAAACCAACAAATTATGGTATTTAAAAGACTGAAGTAAGTATCGGTTGTACCGGCTTGGTCTGTATGCTGCAAGCAAGGTAAGAGATGTGTAAACTAAATATTTTCTGAAGGCGTTTTTTAAACGAAGGCTTTACCAAGATGAACAGGAAGTGTTATACTTTTTCACTTTATTCCACGGTATAAAATGTACAAAATCCGATTTATGCATGAATGCTTTCAAATAAAAAGCGAAAACGAAAACTTGCACACAGTACAATACGCATGTAGGTAGGTATGTAAGGCATGTAGGCAAGTGTTTTGTATACTGAATTGCACGGATATACCTTTTTGATCGACGAGCCTTCGAATAATAGACGTAAAAACTTCAAACCCATATGTACTACAAACTATATTTTTAGTTATAACTTTTATTTGCACTTAGCGTGAAATATTTATCACATGAAAAGGAAAGAAAATCCTAGATTGCCCCAGTTTGGGACGTTTAGTTGGGATATAATAACTGTTTCTAACTCTGAGATTTTTAAACATGTATTAAAAAACGCAATAAATTAGAGGTAAAAAGGTTGACGAGATGGGCGGCCACTCTCCAACACAACCGTCATGTAATGTACACCTGTAAGCCCATAATCACATTTGGGTCACCGGCTACGTTTTTTAAAATGCACGGTGGGTCTCAAACGAGCGAGAAGGGGTTGACGTTTGTCGACGGTTGTGCCTGAAGTAGCAGGTCCTTCGCCTGTGCATTTGTAGCAGCCGCTGCCTGAGCAAGTGCCAAAGTATTAAGTAACTGTTGCTGTTGGATAGGGTCCAGCAAGGAGATTTTTAACGAGTCGAGATTAGCTGCAATGTTTTGAGGTGCGCCTGTGTTGCTGGTTGCCGGCACTCCAACCGCAGAAGCCACTTGTTTCAGTACATTGCCTGACGACTCAGTTGCAGAGGCTGCTACCGCTGAAGCCAGCTCTGATGACTTGATTCCGTCCACAGGTGATGGAGGCACTCGTACAGGCTGCAAGGCTGTGCTTGCAGCTGTCTTCACTGCAACTGGGACCAAACTATATGCCGCAATGTACTTTTCCAAGTTGCTCAACATTCGCTCTCGGATTCGTACCCACCAAGGGAACTTCATTAGTTTGACATCCATTGAGATTAGCTCTTTCGGCACGTTTTTATCCCCAGCGACAATCCGACCGATCATGGTAATTAACGTTTTATCCGTGCTTTGGGCGTACCTCTGCATGGCCACTAAATCTGCGGCAAGAGTTGTGTCCATTTCGACAAGCAAGATTTTCAGGACTAGGCCAAGCGGTAGCTGGTCCAAAGATTGAAGGGCTTCGGCTGCTTTTGTTTCGCCAAATCGCACCATCATTTTCTGGATGAATTGAGGTAACGTCACAGGCGTTTGTGTCTCCTATAACACATTGACATAAAAATATATCATGGATTTTTTAAAAGAATATCAAAATGCTTGATTCTAATTTTAAATCTTCATTTGTTTGTTTGAACCTTTTGCGCTGCAATCACACTTGATATCAATGATGCTACTGGATCTGGAGTAGCACTTGCATTGTGAACAGTTGCGTTTTCGGCCGCAAGAGAAATAGCTACAAAATTGACTAATATAAATGTATATGTAAGCATATTTCCACCAAAATTGTTTATTTTCGCCATTTTGAAACGAAAATGATTCAGTCTCCAAAAACGTAACTAATTTTGATTCACTAAGTCACATTCGACACACACCAATTTTTGGCAGCGTGTTTGACTCCTACACGCCTCAATAACTACTGACGAGGGAATCTAATTCGCAACAAACAATTTGCAACAAAGTCAACTTTTTGCAAACATTTTTACTCGTGACTCGTCACACACAAAGTTTAAAATCCAAACTTGCATAATATAATTTATTCTGATTGTACAAAAAAAGAGTTTTCGTTTACACCAGTCTGCCGAATGCAACTGACATTGTCCGCGTACAATAACAGACCTCCTTTGAAATTACTTAATACATGTGACGACAAAAAGAAGTGAGAGGCTTGGACTAGAACTACTCCTCTACCTGCCGGCTCATCAAAACTAAATGTAAATTTGTCGATTACAACTTACAGAAAAGAAGGAAAAAAAGAATTGCGTTTTTTTCTAAGTCTTATCATCTTCGTAGTGGACTGCAATTGAATACAAAAAGGCTACAAAAAGTTATCTTCTCGCATCTGAATGTTCGTTAGCTACAAAAAGGGCTATGCCCAAAACGTGAGAATTGCATAACAAGCGTGTTTTATGGGGGGTACTTTAGTAATGACAGAGTCGTCGTCATCGGCCTATTATTGCATAACAGCCGTCGTGATAATAACAACTCTAACGTAGCTGTATACTTTTGGAGCATTATCATTTTTGTATGTAGTTATACATATTAAACTGCAGCATGACGATACTCTTTCTAATATTGTTTGTAGTAAAACGTAAGGACACCAAGAATAGTTTACTTAACGTGTTTACAAACATTAAAGAACACCTGCAAATATGTTTTTACTACTTGTTCAGGATGTTTATACTATGTTGAAATGCGTTTACGCATAATCGCGCGAATCATAACAAGTCATTATTGCATGGGCATTTTAATGATCTGTGTAAAGTTTAGCCTTTAACCCAGACATAGTTTTAAATGGAAAATTGATCTTATGGCACTTATATATATGGTTGTATGTCCATGAATCTTATGAAGGTTTAGTGGTGCGAAATGTGAGAAAATGCTCAATAAGCTTGACAATTGACATTTAGCGGATTCTCACAATTTTGGAGCAAT
This sequence comes from Akabosia matsudoensis, assembly GCA_019593645.1. Taxonomy (NCBI): domain Eukaryota; kingdom Metazoa; phylum Arthropoda; class Collembola; order Entomobryomorpha; family Paronellidae; genus Akabosia; species Akabosia matsudoensis. The sequence goes on along the minus strand of VICI01000059.1, from coordinate 29,101 downwards.
AAGAGCTCAAGCTAGAATAATCACGTTTGTCAGATAGTGTAAAAAGGAAAAATCTGGATTCCTAGTAATTAGGTCATGTGGAAATGTTTAGGGAAAATTTGTGGTCAGGCCTTACATCTATGGACTTCTGATTGAAACGCAGTTTTTGCGAATATATCCGTTATTTTTGCCGACTTTATGTTCTATTACTACATATGCGGAATTGCACAGTAATTGCATATTAGGTTACTACTGCTATTTTGTGGAAATACTACTGTTACGTGTTACTCCTCAAACTTAGGGGACTATGACCAGATACACAAAATGCTCCAGATATTTCTTTAATAGTAACGTATCTTAGCCCCCAGTTTCCCTTCGTCTTGTGTATAAATACAATTTTTTTTCGAATAGTGGAAACAACTATTGCAAAAATTTGCGATTCAACAATTATGTCAACGACATTGGTGCGACATGTTTTTGAGAGGTGAATGGTTAACATAAAACTACTTCATTCATCGCATTAGCGTTCGTCAAACTTAAATTGCTGTCGAAAGGATACTTCCTTCCTTTGTGCAACGATGAATTATAGGACGGAATTAGCATTAAATGCGTAATAATTATGCTTGAAATAGGTGAACAAACCTTATGTTATCTTATTTGTCCAAAGTTTTATCTGAGTTAAAATTTCATGACTCGTGAAGCCAGCGGTTTATGCCTTAACGTTTAGCACAAGGATCCTCCGCGCGATGCCCTTTGAACATAATCCTTGTGCATACGATTGTTCAAGCTTTTATCGCTTCACACAACGAGCCATTGTTTCACAGAAGAAAAAGACGTATGACTAATTTCATTTTCAAATTATTTTTCAGAATTCAACCTATTCTTTTATTTTCAGCAGCATTGGAACGAGCTGTGAAAGGGCTATTATTGGCTTTATTCAGAACCATTTGATATCTGTCACATTGCCATTTTTATCGGTTAGTATGCAACTAGCAGTTCAACAAAACAAAACCATTCTGTATGCATGCCTGCCTACACAATTGGAGAAAATCATGAAAGAAATTCATACTGTCACTGTGCAGCCAAAGAATAAAACTTATTTTTATCCTTGAATGCGCAAATTTAAACAAGTCATTTGCATTGTACGCATAGTTTTTGTTCAAACTGCGCCAGATCTAAATCCACAGTTTAGAACACAAACGACTAATTGACTAAATACATAGGACCGTCATCGATAAGCCGTAGTTGATAGTGGTGGATAATGTATTTGTGTTTAATTTCATTAAAACCCAAAAAATCTCAACGTTTCACTGTTTTATATTGTTTTAAATGCCAGAGTGACCCTGCTGATATTCAATAGATGTTTCAGATTACCCCAACTTCTTAAAAATATTTCCTTACAGTGCCTAACACTCACACTCGCTAAAACTAATTTTGGAAAGATCTTTTAATTTGTTGGCTGGCAGTTACTGGCTTGATCTCCTGAGTCATTAAATCCTTAATCGCACAAACCTGGCTTTAGACTCTCATTAAAACTTTCAAGCACGTTCCATGTGTGAAATGGCAACTCTTGATTCATGCTGCATTATTGTCATCAATTAAATTGCCTGATGACTCAGCCCTCTACCTTTTCTTTTCTAATTACTGCATATTTAACTTGCAATGTCACTTACCAAAAACAAAACTTTTATTTTGAATCCTTCATCTTAATCCTCACGTGCCATACCATCACATATCACATCCGCCCTCTTCGACACGCATCTCCTCACCCTGCACAAATCCATATTTTTTTCATCTTACTCATCATCATCAATTTCCTGTTTGCATTAACAAACTTTCTCGTCATGTAATGACAATGACAATTTACTAATGACTCCCAAGTGTTCACCCAGTCACCCCAGTTGCAGCCTCTCTGAGGTGACTAATGAGACACAATTTTAATCTGGAAAGCCGTGTCGCTGAATCTCCCATTTCCAATGACTCCCATCAAACTCATCAAGCTCTTCAGAGACATGCAAAAAAAAAAACAATTTCATTTATCTTTGATCCCAACCATCATCAAAATCCAGACCACATCCTCAAAAAAAATTTCGTTCGTTTTTTTTCTTGTTACGCATAAAATCTGTGTACTGGACACACAAAAAAGATAGCCTACAACCTTCTCAAAAGACCCTTTTTATCCAGTCGGGTGTTTGGGTACTCCTTCGTAACGAACAAACTCTGAAGGCGAGTCATCATCACATCATCATCCCTAAAATAACCAACTGTCAAATGAGGAACATGCACATACGTGAAAAAAAGCAAGGCCACTTTTGAAGACTCGTCCAAGGGAGCCTATCGTTTTTTACATTGTTTTTTCCTGGATCCCACTTTCAAGAGAAGTGCTCCCTTAAAAAGACCCTTGCTTCATCTTCCTTCTCATCATTCACTCAATTGCCTTCGCTCTGTTGACATCAACCCAATTTTTATTGCTCTTCCAAATAACTTCAATCCTCCGAGTAATTTTTTTTTCTTTATAACGTTTTTCGGTTACTTTTTTTTCATTCAAAAGAAAAGTTTAAAGTTTTGGTCCCATCTTGATTTCAAGTATTTAAACGTTGAAACCAGAAAGAAACCGTTGCTTCAATATACAACTTGTTGATCGTTACATGAAAACAAAACAAGTGCATATCCCAAAGTCGGCCCATAAACAGCCAAAGCAAACCTACCGTAGCCGAAGCCTAGATCAGAGCTAAGCTTATTGTGTGTTCAGTTCAGAGTTTTTGGGGTAACGTTTGCCTGCTTTTTAATATCTTCACTGGTCAACAGACAAAAACCTCGTGTGTGAAACTTCGAGTTTACATCCAGAGATAACCCGTGTTTTCCTTCACTCGTTGGCTGTATTTTGCCCGTGCTGGTGGACTAAAGAGTTTTTGGCTTTTACGTGTGGATAACGCAACCGGTGAGTTGGATGAAACGGTTTTCTGTTTCAATAATTATTTTTTGTTTGGAATTGACTGTTAAAAGTGATAATTATTAAAATCTGTATGACTAATTAACAATATTTTGTGTTTTTTTCATAGAAATTTTCTAAAAGATGGAAAATCCAATCACTCCACCACGCACTCCAGTCCGTGCGATGTTTGCTGGGTCACCCATTCCTCTGGAAGGTTTATGGACGACCAACATCCTCCAGCAGGAACGCCGTCATGCTGCTAGCAAACAACCAAGACGCACGCAATTTGTTCTCCAAGCTGACTCCAAGCTGGAACGCATATCCAAGACGGTCCTCCACATCCGCAAGAGAGTCAAGGCCATTCAAGCCGACTTTAAAAGTTTAGAAGTTAGGGTGAATAGGTTAAGTGTTGTAAAAGAGCAAGCGTGTTGTTTCATGTCGCCACAGCGTGTTCTCAGCTCATCGGCAGTTAGTCGCCGGTGTACACCTACCAAGTTATCCTTTAGCTCGTCAAATGATAGTGGCTACATGTCACCTCCTCAGGATAAGCTAGTCGAGTATGTGCGAAGGAAGAAAATTGTTTCTGTTCACGTGTCAAAAATGTTCTACCGCATTGAAAGTGAGAGGAAGCAACTCGAAGATGTCTTCCAGTCCCACAACTCCATTTTGAGGTACAAGCGCGCTGAAGACTGTCTCATCAAAATGATCAGTTTACAAAGTAAAATAATATCATTAGGAAAAGAGTTTGAAGGACTAGAAGAGCGACTTTCCTCCGAAGATAGTTTTGATAGGGATAGTATTTATAACATCTGCCATTAAAATACATTTTGATCGTAATATCAAGAGACTGATTTAACTGTAGCTAATTAATGTAATGTAAACTAATTCACATGTATATAGCATATGGAGTATGTAGATTAATTTACATAATATTTATTTGATAACAAAGTACAAGCCAATAATGTTTAGTTTGCTCAAGTTATGAACAGGACAATCTTCCATGTAAAAGCAAAGGAAAGTCACATTACGAGCATTTGTGATATTTTCAAGCTCAAGTGATCTACTCTCAATGCACAAATACGCTTTTATAGTACAATCATGTTCCGAGGTATCTTCCAACAAAATATTTATTGTGTTTATATACCACTCTCGAATAAAAATATTTATCTGAATGAATACACGATACTCTGTAAGAATTTAATTGACCCAAAAGCCCTTGCGATGAAAGAAACACATTAACTAGCAATTCATCTATTAATATGCACACACTTGCGTTCCAGCAGCCACAAGTTCATTAATATTCCAATACGTCTCCATTGTTTAGTTTATCCAGTCGTAATATGACAAAAGTTGAATTAATAATTTTCGCTAAGCAGGAGTGAAGCTTTCCTGGTCGAGAAAATAAAATAACAATTAATTACAGGAGTGGACTACGCATTTGCAACAGCTTTGGAAAATGTGTCGGATAAACTCACTTGCCCTCACTGCAGCGTATGCGTTCAGTTGCGTTGCAATTAGCTCTAGCTTCTTGTTAATTTATGGACAAGCTCAAATTGAGCCCAAAAATACTCGTGTTCTCGAACACGTTTCGGCTGGAAAGTGCCTAACAGTTTCGGAGGAGTTTGTTATATTTTTGGACGATTGCCCATGGTCAGTTCATACGTTGTTACGTACATAATGTTCTAAATACTACGTGTTGTTCATAGCAAAAATTTTCTTCAGGAATAAAGGGCGACAGGAAGTTGCGGCGCGATTTTCCGTTATCAAGTCCAATGCTGGTGGACACTTGTTGCGCTGGTCGTCTGCACCTAAACCACAAGGAATCCAGGGCTGCTTAGCTGATCGCGTTGAAAGCGAACTTGGCGAGGTTCTATCTAACCGTCCCCAACTTGTTGGCTGTGACGCCAGGTCCCGAACTCAAAGCTGGCAATTTGAGAAGCTTAATTTTGCCCAGGCAATGTATCTGATAAAGGCCGTTGGCGAGGAAAATCAGTGTTTGTCAATGACTGGGCATGAAAACGATGACTATCCGACTATAGTGCAATGCGATATAAGGGACGAAGAGCAAAGGTGGCGAATTTGCGAAAACTTGGGTGACGTGCACAAATGTGACCTTTAATAATCGCTCCCTGCAGGGCAAGTTTGAAGTTTGCCAGCGATTAAGAAGAAAGAAAAATGGCGAGTTTTCCTCCTCCCCATGAGCTATTTTCGCGTTTTTTGACATCTATTGTATTTATATTATTTTGTATCGTTATTTATATGATGGCTGAGATTGTTAAAGAATTACTTCAAGGAAATGTAAAGATCCAGTGATAGAATTCTGTGTTTGGTAGTGTAATTTATTTCCAGTCTTAAAGAAAAAACATTAAACCGGATACATTGGTAATCGATTTCATTAGCTATGATTAGCTAGCTTTGGTTAATGTTTTCACAAAAGTCGTTGACGACAATTTTTTGAGCCACAGAAGCAATAGAGCGACCTTCCCTTTACGCTTCCAACGGTGTACTTGTAATCCCAACAGATCTCCTCTCCAGCTTTGATATCCTTCTTGGTGAAGAACGCCACTGTTGGGAAGCGTAGGTCATGCGTGTTCACAAAAACAGTTTGGATGAAGAGATTAGGATCGCAGGAGTGCTAGGGAAGCGAAAAAACACAATGACTGGGTTAATAATTTTCTAAGTGTGAAACATTATAAGTGTACTGGGAGAACACGTACGTTGAAATAGCGCCCAAAGTTACCACAACTTTTCCCGTCAATCGTATAAGGCTGGTGCTCCTTAAACATACTGCGGTACCTTACAGGTTTCATCTGCTTCATTCCTGTGCATAAATATTCACAACTTAATCATTTACAAGACAAATACATGATTCGCAACTTACCACGTTTCCTGGATCCAGTACTGCGAAATAGCACTGGTTTTGAAATCACTGAGTCCTTCTCTTCTGCAAGGAAGCATGTATTTCTTCAATAAAATAAGGGTGAGTATAGGATTGATTATAGAAATAAAGTAGCTACCTTCTTTCTTCATGTCCACACCTCCCAACGACTTCCTTGCCGAAGGACCTGATTTCTGTAGACCACCAAAACCGGTCGTTTTTTTAGCGTAGTAAACTTTTTTCTCAGGTGCGGGCCCAGACCTGCTTTTGGAGGCATCCCCATCCCCATCTTCATCCATTTCGTCGTCTGAAGTGAGAGCTTCACTCTCGTATCCTTCTTTCATTCCCTCCATTACTTCTATGTAGTCAAGATCAGCTATGTACTCGTCGCCATATAAAAGTCCCTCCTAAGATGCAAACAATTTAGCGTGCCTTGACCGGTTACACGACAGTATTAACGACTAAGTTGCTTTAACATTACTTGTGCAGCACCAGAGTCGCTGAGAAGCTTTCCTGTGTAGTTACAAAGAAATGATCCGCATGGAATATCATGAATCGCTCGAACTCCCCATCCTTTGTACTGCGTTCGAAATACCTGAACAGGCCACATTGCGGAAGTCTGGGTTACTCTGTTTAAACAGGAGCCAACCCGACACTGGCACCTACGAAGACCGGGCACTTTATGATCAATGTTCTAGATTATCTTTTGTATGGACCTTTAAAACTTACTTTCTGTTGCACTCGTAAATTCCACTTGCTACCCAGTTCTTCAATCGTCGATTCTCGTACCCTTTGAGCCCTTTCTCCTGCCGAAATGATACGCCCGATAGTGTCAACTGCCAACACGCGCATTTCGTTTTGTCCTGAAAGAAAACAAGTTAGTTACACGTTATATACTGTTTCATTTATCCGAAGATAACAAGTCATCGTCGGAAGTTACCCGGCAGTCATCAGTGCAAGAACAGCACACCATGAAGTCATCGTCCTGATTTAAAGGTACCTCAATGGGTCGTACTGTACTAGTATAATCCAAGGCTGGAGGAATATCATTATTCAACGAATTCACACACATCACTGGTGTCTCTTCCTTCCCTCCAGACAAATCCTATAAGCAAAAATATTAGCAGCTTACGACTTGCGACCTCTCCAAAATGAGTAAGCTTTTCTTACAGGTTTCCTACCCTAATAAATATAATTTGTCTTTCGACAGAAAACTCATTTAGGCAATCAATGGATCGCTCCAGTGAAAAGAACTCCAGCGGGATAGCGTTTTGTGTTCTCAAGTTGTAATCCCGGATCTCTTCATAATACTTTACTTGAATACCACATGGAGTAATGTACGACACCCTACTTGATGAATCCTTTCCCAGATCCCTACCAAGAATTTTCGATAAGTCAGGTTACAAAAAAAGAAACAGTGAAAAAAAGCCCTAACTCACCTTGCCCATCCCAAGTAAAACGGAATAGCAAGAGGACTTATTCCACGAAACTGTGATTCTGTGAAGCGTAAAGCACAAGACACGGAACAAAAATGGGGCGTGTAATCCCTAGGGACCGGAGAGTTTGGGGGAATGCTGATTTTCTGGAAGAAATAAAGGAATTCCATGCTACTTTTTCAACAGACTACAATACACAAAAACTAGGCACCTGACAAGATCCTGCCGTCTCGAAGTCTACGTTACGCGTCCTTCTCGCACCTCCAGCTTTGGATTTCGTGTAATCTATATAAATATCAGGTTAATTTTCCATGAGGTAATTTGCCAACATAAATATGATTGTTAACCTACATTCGTCCGACTCATTAGCGATCGTGATAGATGTGCATTCTTTAAATGCCGTCAAACGCGGATTTCCCCGGTAAACCCATTCAGAATGAGCTTGGAATCGGTCATGGAATTCAACTAGAATGAGCGAACAATCCACTTTGGTGACTCTACCACGAAAAACCACACCTGAAATTCGCAGAAGAGGATACATCAGGACAACTACTACCAGCCTAGGAACTCTGAGTGAAGTTACCTTGATATTCCAAATTTACAGTTGAGCCTACTTCTGCATTCAGTTTTTCCTGATTTGGATAAAGTTCCAAGTATTCTTTCATAAATGCCCGCATTTCTAGAGGAAGGTCATCCCACACCGACGCGGAGGTGTCAAACACGGACAAAACATCTTGAGTGCCAGTGTATTGGGCAAGCCCATCGTCGAAGAAAATTAGATACCTGCAGGGGAAAATTAATTCTTATCTGAAAAGAAGCTTACCTGCATACATCGTTTCCTTTAGTGCCGATGGCTTGTGCAGTTAAACAATTGACAATTACCGTTCTTTGTTCTCCTGGAGTTTGTTTTCTGCTACGACCCCAGCATAGAAAAATCCCTTGTGTTGAGGGTTCTGATTGAGCTCGTCCTTGTATTTGGCAATAACTCTTGACCCAACCAGCAAATTGATATCTTTCGGTGGCTTGCTAAAAGCTACTTCTTTGCCAGTCCGTTCTTTGAATACCGACTTCTTTCCAGCGAAAATCTTGGACGGGATGTTTTGCTCGTGTGCGGAAATATTTGTAAATTCTACTACAAATCTATAAGTCTAACACGCGAAAAATAAATTCATCTTAGTGTTTAAGAAACTACGCGGAAGCTTATTGAGACATTTACCTTATCCGTGTTCTCTGAAATCTTTCGGACAAGTCCAGGGAGCCAAAATTTCAATGCATTCCTATAGACAGAATAAACAATTTGTCCTACCTTTGGGGGAACAAATTTTACATATCCTGGACGAATCACAGTAGATTGTGCGACTACAACAATACAAAACAGATGCATGAAAAATTCTTATAAACCAAATCTAGTTTCTTGAAAACTACGCGAATGCACTTATACATAGTTACCCTCATCAAGAAACTTGTATACAGAACTTGGGATCTGACTAACACCAACAGCCTTCATTTCCTCGAATAGGCTCTCATTCGGCTTCATTTCAGTCCTGCCATCGGATTGGATAATTACTGAGCCCAATTCAATTGTACGTTCCATTTGCTGCGTGTAACGATCCAAAATCTTATGAATAGCTTTGCTGCATTTATCAATGTTAACCTGTAGAGCCTGCATCTCCGATCCTGGAATGTCACGATAATGCAAGATTGGCATTAAGTGAAGGAAATGGCTTCCAACATGAAATACTAATAATATTAATAGATTTTACCTAATTGGTCAACTGTTTTGGTCAATTCGCTTGCCAGCTTTTCCATGTGACTCTTGATCGAGTGTTTCTCAAGGATGTTCAAAACGGATGCCCCAAGACCCTCAATATCTACGCCGATTTCTACAATGTCATCGTCCCCCTGAACTGGCTCCGTTTTCAGGGCACCGTGATCAACGTTGTCGTCAACGTCATTAAGGACGATGACTTCCACGTCAACAGCCCTTACCGGAGCAGGCGTTGTGATAGAAAATATACTTCCGTTTGCGATCAACTCCTTCTTGCACTTCTAAAAGCAGACAGACAAACACCAATTATAACCAAATGTGAAGCGTGTTTTTAAATGCTTTTCCCTTTACCTGAAATACATAAACACATTGTTGAAGCTTACCTCTGAAAACTCCATTGCAGCCGATTTGCAGTCCCCGCATATCATCCAAGGCACTCCTTTTGGCACGCAGTAGTACGCCCTGGAAATGGAATTCGCGTTTTCTAAGTCACAAGAATCTTTCTGACACTTCGAACAGAAGTCTCTCTTCCTCCTAGAAGGCTTTGCATAACAGGCTGGCGAAGGATTTCCCTTACGGGGTTTAGGATTATGCTTCATCTTGCCTCTTTTAACTTAACTTAACAATTTAATTCACTTTGATTTAAAATCACTCGGAAAACCTTTAATCAAAATGGTCAGTTAAAAAAAATATATGTCACAACGTCGACGTCAGCTTCCAACCGACTACTTCCACTCGCAGCTCCAGCTCCAGTCCAGCCATCTATCAGTACCAGTGCAGCAAGACCGAACGGTACTAAAGGATGCCAAGCATTTTAGAACGGTGCGGTGAACGGGCATAAGGACATCAGTAACAATTACATTAATGACAAAAGGGGTTACCCCTTGGAAAAATCATGTTTTGACGGGGGATATTACCGGAAGTAATTTGTTGCTACTAATATGTACCACATAGATTCGTGATGAGCATTAAAAAAACTGGACAGGATAGCATTTAGTTCTCAGGAACGTCGCTGTTGCTGCAAATCGGATGCTAAATTTAACTCTCCAACTTATGTAGAACTTTAAAACGTACATACATAATTATGCAGTTTGCAGTAATTATTTGCATTGCATTATTAACATTCTCCTCTCTTTTCTGCAGACTAACATCTTATCTGCTTGAATAGTGAATGGATACCCAACTATCATTACCGTCCAGTAAGCATTTTGTAATCTAGAGAAAACTCTTTTTAGTATGTATTTATAGTGTTAGTATTAAGTGTTAGTATTAACTGTTAGTATTAAGTGTTAGTAGTCTGTAGTCAGTGGATTATTAAAATGGACCTAAGTGGTAATTTAGGGCCTTTGTATGCATGAGCGTAGGCCAACTTTTCTTCCAATACTTAAATTGTTGCAATTTTATTGCATTGTTTGATATTTATGATTTTTCATAGGAATGAAATTAAGATGATTGCGTATTGTTCCTAGCGTTGTGTTGTGTCACGTACAACTGACAGACTGGAATTCTACAACTGTTGGTGTTGGCCAACATGCTTGAGTCTACATTATACTTCTAACTTCATGATGGCATTAGTTTCTTTCAAGTTTTTAATTAATTACACCCTTATTTTAATACATTTCAATATAAATATTTTCACGTTAGCTGTGCCCTTTAATCCCGCACCTTTGATTGTACAACCGGACGTTAAAGATCCTTTGAAGGCAATATTTCAAGACACATATATATCCCCTAATGTTAAAGGAGGGAACTCAAAATTTGGAGTAATATTAAATTTTGAAATCGACACAAATTAGTAAAACGTACTAACAGTTAATTTTGATCTTTTTCCAGTACATTCCTCGTAAAAACCATCGCGAGATTTTCATCTATTCCTTCAGCCAATTTAAGAAAAAGCTAACTGTACAGGAATTGATGTCTGTTATGTCTCAACTGCCAAAACCGAAAAGAAATTACAAACGCAGCCCGGTTCGTTCATAAAACAAATACATATCCAATATTTCTTTCAACTAGATATTTTTTTGATTCCTGACATGGTGTTATGTCCTAGGGTGAGACAAGGAGAGATGGTTTCATCGAGAAAATTCAGGACTTGGAAATGGCTGCAATGGGCAAACGAATCATTGCCATTTGCAAGTGGGCTTTCAGCCTACCACCCCCACTGGACAAGATACATGTTTGTAGCAGAGATGAACTAAAGAGCATACTGGCAACTGTATGAATACCTTTATGCAAAGAAAGAGGTGACCATACAGTAGGCATAGTTAATGTCGCGTACGCATTTAGTGAACCTACGCATATTGTATAACTATTTTAACGTATTACTTGAATGTTGAAACGAGCATACGTGCAATTTACAGAAATAAAGTTGTTTTCAGGATTCTTCTAGGCTAAACTAGTTCCCTCAATGTCCTCATCAAAGTTGAAGTTGAAGAAGGGTCATATTCAAGACTGTAAGTTCAATAAGGCTTCATAGTAGTGACTATTGAATTGAGCTTTTTAATGTGCCATACAATTACGAGACACTGGCACTGGTCCTGTATATTGCAAAAGGCATTGGATGGAAATAGTCTTAACTCGCTAGGTAAGACATCGAGTCTTCAGGGTTTCCTGGCTAGTTCACGATGTGACGAGCAATTGATGTTGCTACTACTAAAAGCAAGCATTGGGAGCATTCGTACAATATTTTAACTATACATGTTTTATAGAACATGATTATTTCGAAGTCCTCATGATTAACATAAAACACAAGTTCATGGACTTTTGGATCAAATCAGAAGTTCAATGTCAAAAACGCCAGCGACAAGGTATTCTACTGGTAATACGAAAGGACGCCACGACCGTTTAAACCTTGAGCACTTGCACTAGTATGCATGTTCGCCTTTTTTATGTCCAGCTTTAACTGTAATTTAAGGGGAGACTTGAGATCCAACTAATAATCATCATTTTTGCTCGCCTGATGAGGTATGTACACAACGCTAAAATCCCTTTAATCTGATGACTTCGCATAAAAAACTTATGTAATAGAAATGCATGCATAAAGCCTTTAAAATCTGCAATTGATCACTAATCGCATTTTATTATGCCTTTTTTGTTAATATTAATACAACAAGTTATATACCCTTTGCGATTTTGCTCTTCAAGCTGGCATGTACGGGGTACGGACAAGTTTTGTTGCAAGCCGTGACCTTAATTGAGCTTACATTAGGTATCCTACTTTAGTTACACTTCAGACTTGTCTTTACTTTTGCTTGTGTAGGCCTTTGTAAGGTTTTCAAAAATCCTATCATACCAATCACAATAAGTAACAAAATCCAAGTCCCCATCTAAATATAATTCATTTACATATCCATTACTGTAAAAATAGCTGTAATTATGATAAGCTCAGTCTTTTGTTCGACAATCAAATCAACACCTTTTCACAAAATTAGAAACGAACGGTTAAATTTCCCCAATTTGGAAGCGTTCTTTTATTACAAACTAAACCGCATCTCGTGCCGCTAACCTATAACTTTGTCATCCCAATTTCTTTGAAATGAAGGACCTTCGCTTGCAAGTAAACTGCACTTCTCTTTATACAGTTTGTGGAGCACGTTTTACGGTCGCCATTATTAAGATTAAAGTCCCCTGAAGCAGTATACTGATCGATCATACAATTGCTTGAACTTGTATCCATCAAGACGGTGGTTTTGGCACACGAGCAATCTCGTAACTCGCAAAATTATACTAAAATATTGCAAACGCGTCAAGGGCACTTTCATTTTTTCATATATTTTTTATACATGCATGCAAAAAAATTGGGGAAACGGATGAATTGTGAAGAAGTTAAGAATACAGGACAGGTATACTTATATAGGCCGAACCTGATTTTGCTATATACGCTTTTGGTCGTGACATTCTTCAAAATGTGATTGCCCATACGACCAAACCTTTATTGCCAAGTACCGCATCATTTGAGATACCTTATTTCCCACTTTGTAGACACAGGATGCGGATAATTCTCATGTGGATGATGGTCCTTACGATATCCGTGCAATTAATGTGGATGTCCTGTATTTCGCAATGATAAAAAGGTATGAACATCCCATATTTCCAATCCTATGCTGTATCTGACTTGTACAAATATTATCCATGCGTGAGCATGGTTATTATTAGGACCTACGCTGTACTGCTCAGGTAATGAAACTAGGAACTAGGTAAAAGGGTTTTTGTCGCAGGTGCTTTCGGGCTCCATCTTATTCCTTCATACTTTGGATACTGCAAAAGGGCAATGGCTTTGTAGACTAGAGAGACAAAGAATTTTGAGGGAAATGATAATAGTATTAACAGCCAAGATCTCATGCGGACATTCGTTTTTGACGACTTGTATTGGTATGGACTATGGACTATTTCATGTGGAAAATCATGATGGAAGGATGCCAGTCGTAAACCTGAAAGGTGCTATGCGTACTACTCCAAAGAGACATTTGCATATTGTATGCTGTTAACTTTGAGAGTCTCGGGGAAAAATGACCTAACGTGCTTGGTCTTAGTTGGAAAGAGTTGATAGTGGTGACCAGACAGTCAAAAGTTAGTCTGCTCTAAACGAGGCTAGTCGTTCACTGGAGGATAAGGATAAACTGAGAACGCTTTTGTCCAGACTTTCCTCTTCAATTTAAATTTTCCTGAGTATAAAAGGAAACAATTGAACGTACAAATCTATATTTTTGGTCACACGCTATATTATGCGGAATATCAAAAGCAGAGGGGTAAACAATGAAAGGCTAATTTACTTAGTGAATGGACTCTAGCATCCCATAAAAGATTCTATTGCAAATTGATAATTCTGGGAAGATATAAGTGATCTGGGTGTACCATTGTGTTCTAGTGGAAATTAAAAATGTTTCCTAAATTTTTCAATCCGATTGAAGCCCTTTCGCTTCATGAGTTTGCATTGGGCGCCGCATTTTCGTTGATATATTGGCCGATTGCGTTTGTCGTTTACAGTGGCAATATAGCTTTACGGCGTATTTCACAAGCCCTTTGCAACCTGTTTTACCCCGGTCGCTACAAAATCGCGGACGGGGAAGACGCCGTGTTTGGAGTGAAGCTTCACGGAAGCAGTAAATCGTATATTAATGGATATAAGATTATTCGGGGGAAGCCAGATATTAAACTGATTCGTTCTAAAGTGGAGGACGTTGTAACTAAAACCGGCGGATATGAAAAGCTTTCACACGTGATCACGGACAAGTTTGGTTACTTTTGTTGGGACACACAAGTCCCGTTCGACGTTACCCGGCATGTACGGTTCCTGGATGATTCCGACCCAGAAGAAATCATCGATGAGGACAAGCTCATTGACATTTGTGCAAAACTTGTCAATAAAGAGTACGGCGAAGATAGACCGCAATGGGAAATTCTCATAATTCCTAAATTCCGACCGGAAGGAGAATTGCATTGCACGCAAGAGACATCTCACTATGCCCTCATTATACGGTTACATCATGCCTATTGCGATGGGATTTCCTTTGTCCTGTTGATAAACGACGTTTTAGCGGATGAGCCTGGTGAACTGCCCATTGACCCGAAAAAGGGCTTCAAAAATCCGATCTGGATTAAGGCATACATTTGGACTAAGATTCTTCTTGTTGGACCATACAACTTTTTCAAAAACTTGGCCATTCTTGTTTTTTCGTCGAGTAACTACAGAGTAGATCGGTATCTTGCAACTAAAGTTTTTGCTCGTAGTTCTCCCGTGGAAATGGATGTTTTGAAACGCATCCGACTAGCGTCTGGAGCCTCAACGACATCTATTACACTGGCTGCTGTCTATGGAGCATTGTACAAAACACATTTGAGGATATTCCCAAGAAAACCGGTTCCAGAGAAGATGCATTTGGGAAGTATCGGGGTCATGCTTCCCTACAAAGAGGACAGACGTTTGGTCAACCAATTCACAATGGCCCGCTACACCGCCAAGTTGAAAGTAGATGACCCAAAGGAGAGACTTATGATGAACCATGCAGAAATTCGGAAGGCAGCTAGTCAGCCTGACCCAGTTTTTAACTACTTCATGCAAAAGTCCCTCGGCTCGTTGCCAAAAATTTGCCACGAGGTATTGTTCGCGTTGTCGGGTACTCCAATTATGTTGAGTAACGTGCCTGGCTATAAAACTCCCGTGAAAATCTTTGGAGGGGAGCTAGTGGACGTTGCAGCTTGGATTCCATTGATAACAACGACCGGTAAGCGCAAAACCCGTAACTGCGCATTTATAGCTAAAAACACTTTATACTGAACATAAATATAGTGTGTACCTTCACATTTAATTAATATTACAGGAATCGGTTTATCCACTCAAAGCTACTGCGGAAAATTGCGATTTTCGGCTATCGTTGACCCGCAAATGTTCACTACGGCTGCCGAATTGAAAATTTTTCTGGAGGATATTGTGAGTGAAATCAATATTCTTGCAGATTCATACGGAGTTAGAGATACAGTCATAACTAATCTTAGCGAACCTACAAAAGTACAAAATGGTAAGGGAGTTTCTTATATTTTTTATTGGTCTTGCAAAATGTTTGCACCTAGAAGCATACAATCAAAATAACATATTTTTTATACATCTTTTTACTTTTTCTTAGAAAATGAAGGACAGTTTGAAGAAACCATCCATTTACAAAACCGCATTGTCGAGAAGGACATAAACGAGAATGAGCCCAGCATAACAGTAAGGTCGTCACCACAAATTGCCTCTGAATGGGTGCTCTCACCTTCAGCAAAAAGTGAGATGGTTCCTTTGCAATGTCGGAAACGTAAAGACGATCCACTCGATGGACTACGTCAACTAGACATCAGACGAGAAATCTCTATTTAGGACGTGTTGTGTGAGCAGTAGTCTTGATTGAGTGACTGTATTCCTTTGTAGTTAATAGAGGAACTTCACAATTTTACTTGAATCTCATGTTGAAATCAATTATAGATGTATTTATCGGTAATTGGTTCAATTTATAATTACCAGTATTTGGACGTAGCTTTTTATGAAGAAAATAAGCTTAAGATTTTTAAAGTATACTTTAGTTTTTATATTGTTTTTAATGTTAGACAGTAAATGTGGATGGAAGCATCAAATTTCCTTACATGACATTGTAACCAAAATGTATGTAGTTTTTTGCAGTTCAATGCAAGTTTTTGTTTGCGTTAACGTAAAAATATATTGTGTCTAGTACGCTGCAATTATGTTGAACATTTTACTTTGTCCTTCGTTTCTTTTTTCCGTTGAATTTTGCATTTGGCTTGGGTCGTTTCCTAACAAGTCCCGGATGAAGTACAGCCTAATGAAATAGTGATAATTAAGTATGTAGAATAATTCATTTAGTTTACTGGACGCACCAACATCAGGTCAAGTTTATTCACTTACTGTTTCCTTCTTCTTAGCTCGGTTAAGATTCCTCTTTTTGTACAGGAAGTCATTAGCTTTCGCGTGGATCAAATTGAATGCAGAGTTACCAATGACGTCTCGCAAAACGGCTATCAGTTTTTCAGCTTCATTCTTTACATCCTCTGTGGAAAAGTTCAAGAGTCAAGAGAGTTAGGCGTCTGTTTGTTAACATGTGACTATGCTTGGCAAAAATGACACTTACGAGGCACGTTGTCGTCAGTTAGCTCACGGACGGCTACTCTAGTCATGATTTCTACGACTTGCTCAATGGCATCTCGAGGACATGTCTTTGCTATTCCACGGAAGCAGCCCAGAGTCACCGAGCGCTGTTAAAGCAGATAATTGATATATATAAACAATTTTATTTTAAATCGTAGTTTTCGTTATCTTTCTCTCTGCAGTTCCAGACTTACCACAGTAGTTATGCGGGGAGTTTTCACAACTTCGCTATTTACGCTCGTTCGCATATTGGTAATCACATCAGTGAAGACAGTTTTGTCTTCGAAGCGACCGACAACGGAAAGAAGTAAAACAAGCACGAATGCACCCTATGAGATTTCAATAAACACCTCAACAAAAATGTTTACAATACTTAAAAATGTTAGCCAAGTATTTGGGGACTAGTATACCTTAGCCAAAACATCTTCACGCTCAGACATCTTCATCGCTACCCATATGTGGTTGAGCAACTTGTGAATGCTGTTCACATTTTCCAGTAAAATACATGATGGCTTGCCATTTTCAATATCAGCCGCCACTGAAGTTTTCGCGTCTTCATTTGTTAGTTGAAGTTTGTTGAGGAGGATTGATATGATATCTACAGCAATCAGGGGCACCCACTCATGTTCATATCGTAAATATGAGTCTCCTAGTAAGTCTGAAATGTAATGCGTGATATTTATTTAATTCCCCAAAGTAAATTTTAAATTTTATTTGATGGATGAGCAACTGACCAAATATTAATCGCATGTCTTCAGATAAGGGTGACACAACGGACCAAAGAGGAACATCACAGACATTTCTGCCTAAAGCCTTTTTTAGAGCTACGAGTGTCTGAAAAATCATATAGTCTTTTACTTGAACAGATATGCGATGATTTTCTTGACACATTTTCTCCATAGAGGATGGCTCCAAAATATCTCTCATTCTTCTGACGATGGCAGCCATGTCATCATTATTGAATACTTTAGGGTCGTCAATTACAAGCCCTATGATGAGGAAGAACGTATCTAATTCGGGAACCTGAAATTCGAAGATCTCATATTAGTAAAATCTACAAACTCTCTTAGTGAATATATATTATTCATTCTGCTTACGTGTTTTTCTAGAGGTAAAAGTTTCAGCAATATTTTGACGAGTGTCCTCCCTTTGTCAAGTTTAAACAAGGATTTCATCACTTCACCTAACCGTTCTCGCACTTTTGGATTCTTTTCTTTGTCCAACGTGGCTAATGCTTTCAGGAACACTAACTCTTTGACGTCTTCAAAACAGTCTTGAGGCATATTTTGCAAGAGGGAGTTTAATATTTCAACAGCGGTCGCCCGACCATTGTCGTGCTCGTAATCAAGTTGTCGTAAAATGAGCTGTACTTCCACGTAAAGATCTTGGGGTTCAGTTAGGTAATTGTTCAGATAAGTGAGGTACACCTGTAAAATGTATGTAAAATCGTTAGAAATCACATACCCTGTAGTATTTCAAATTTTGACTCAGTACGTCTTACCTGTCTGCAGCCTTCATTTATATGTTGGTAGTAGCTTGTGATACACTGTTTGAAGACTTCTTGCATGAGACCTGGGAGTGCAGGACTTCTATATTTATTCTGAAGAACCCCTTTCAACAGGGTTAACGCAGAGCTCTGAAAGTACAAGTTAATTATGATACCCACACAAGTTGGATTGAAACAATATTGCGCATCATCAACACTATACTGTACTTACCGAGCAATTTCCATCAGTGAGATAACCTTGAACACACTTCAACATGAGTTCGAAGTCCTGCAGTACTATCTTGTAATCCGGAAACCGTATGAAAAATGCCGAGAGGAACTATTTTGTAAACCCAATCCGAAGGAAATAAATTTCAAACTTCAAATTTTCTTACGACGTAGCATTAATTCAATTTGATAGCAAGTCCCAACAAACCTTGAAAGTTGCATTTGTGATGTCCGCATCCGTTGTATTGCGGTAGCAGTGATTGTTCATGGCAGTAAACCCATTTCTCTGCAGCTTATCAATTATCTCCGGTTTCTTGAAGTTGGCAAGGTTGAACTCAAATAATAAAGTAGTACAGCGTAACGCAACAACATTGACCTGCTTAGATGAAGCCTTAATTCCGTCGGCAAGACTAGGAATAAATTCGTCTAGCGTGGACTGCGCACGTTTGTTTTCCAGATTGTCTTTGAAACTACTGTTCTTATTCAAGCCACTGTACAAACAAGTGAAACAAAATTCGGTGAGCAGACACTGGCCACCACTTTTACCGTCTGAAACAACTTTCTTCTTGAGTACAGGAATAATTTTAGAATCAACTGGAGTTTCCAATAACTTCCGTTTCTTATTCGGTGGTTCATCTTCATCTTCCTTGTCAATTGTTTGCTGACCATCTTTATTTAAAATTTCCAACAACCACTGCAATAAGACATTACTATCCACAGCTTTGTTATCTGATAGTCCTTCACTGATTGACGTAAGCCATTGTCTTGATGCTTTAGCTACTTTAACGGATTTCTTTTCTAATAAGTTCTTTAATGCTGGTTCAATCAACAGATTTAATAGGTCAACATCACTGACAAACTTTGCACAGACCTTTAAAATTGGACACGCATTGCTTTTACTGGCTTCTCTCGTTTTCTGCTTAATTGCAGCAAGCTCCTTTTCTTCTTGCATTACTCCGTACAATTCTTCTTCACACAACGGTAAAACTTCCTTAACGGGTACCTCCTGAGGATTAGCACGTAGCTCACTTTCAAGACACCTCAACAAATACGCGACAGTGTAGTTCAGAACGTGTTTTTGATATCCTCGTTGCAAAGATGACTTCAAGTAGCCAACGACAACTTTAAGATGATCGGTCCCCAACTCCTTGATAACACTTAGAAGCGTTTTTCGCAAAGTGTTACGAATCGAGACTAACTCATTTCTTAGGCCGGCGGTGATGGAGGGAATGATAGATCGTATCCCGTTTTGACCCTCCGTCTTGGGTATCTTCTTCAACAACTTTACCAGAGCTATTGTACATGGGATTTTCAAGATAACGTCGTCGTCAACTGTTTTCGTGGATCTTGAGAGTTTGTGAGTTGCCGTTTCTTCAAAATTCAGAAACTTGCGCAATTTGGGGATTATTGAATTTCTTAATATTCCCAGACATCGCGAAGCTGCTGCTTGTGGCACAAGTGACAGTTGCACGGGGGACGATTCTTGAGGAATGCTAAATTCTTCCTTATGCACCTCATCTTCCGGCTCTAATTCCATATCATCAGGCACTTCTGGTTGTTCTATCGCAAAACATGTAAACTTTCTAAAGTGGGCCATTTAAAGATTTCATAAGTTAGCACTTAATACCATACCATTTTCCACGGGCAAATTCTCCGCTTTTGGCGGCGACTTTTCTTCCGATTTGACATCGTTTGGACAAGCAAGGCTGAGATCGAAATGAAACGCGTCCATTATGGCTATCAATACACGCTCAAACTGCTTCGCTAATCGAGTTTTCTTCTTTGTGTCGTCCAGAAGCTTTCCCAGATAAGAAAAGTACTGCTCATGCGATGTAGCCGACATAACAGCTTTCAAAACCTACACGAAAATAAATTCCGATAAAACTTTTCTCTAATTGAAAACTTGATAGAAAATGATATCCTGAAAGTGAACGAATAATCGTACCTCAATCGATGCATCTATAAGCTCATTGAAGTTTTTACTGAGACGATCCTCATCAAACAGATTGTGGGTTGCAATTGGAAGAATATACGCCTGTAAAATGGCGGGACTCACCGAGTGAGCGACTTCTGTCACTTTTTTGCATAGTCTACGTATAAACGATAAGTTAGGATTTGACTGCAATTTAATTATTGACCAATTTTGGGGGAAGTATAATTAATACCTGTTCATAGCTCTTGTCCGTAGATGAACTTGAATATCTCCTAGGCCCTCAACGATATCGCATGACAGCAGCTTTCCGAGCTCCTTCAGGGTACCATGTTGCTCCGCACATGACGTAATAAAAGCTAATAAAACTCCGAGTAGATCTTCATAGCGCTTGTCATCCTTTTCATACATGCGGTTCCTTAGCTTTGGGAGTATTACGGAGTCTAATAGCTTGTGAACATTTGTCCTTGTTGTCGGATTGCTGGATTCAATCTTGGCCGCCAAGCACGATGCCATTTGAGCAAGCAGGGTCTTCGACGCACTTCTTATGCCGATGTCATCCTCCTATAACGTTATGCAAAAACAGTTATAAAACTCGTTAAATCGTTCTAAACTACTGTACAGTGGACTAAGAGTAAGATAAATTGTCACGCATACCTTCGATATAAAGTATACTGAGTTGTAGAAAATCAAGCTGAACGAAAGCAGGTCCATCTCAGCGTTACGAATGAACTTGTCTGCTTGTTCAAACGACTCTTGACGTTTGCTAAAGTTAGGAGTGTCTTCGGCTGTGTCGGTCCATGCGTTTATGCCACGAATGAGATCATACAACTGCACGTCTTTAGAAACGTTGAGGGTTTCTACTAAAGCCGTCCTCAATCGTCTTCCCGATACCCAAGCAAAGTGTGGAGCAACTTTCCTAAGAATTGAGTAAAAATATGACTAAAATGAGAGCCTGAACTTCATTGCAAGTTTAGTTTGTACTTACATTAGCAATTCGTATGACGAAGATTCTTCTGAATTCGACAACAGTTTACCAATTGCAATGATACTGTTGTGAAGATTCTCTTCATTTGCTTTGTTCAGTGACAGCGTCTCTATTATAACGCGGCATAGGTTTGAATTGGTTTCCTTTTTACTGGCAAATCCTGCCAGCAAGGCAATTAGCGATAGACATTTCCCTCCACCGGACTGTGCAGTCAGAAGTTTAAATGTTTGAGTGTCCAGAAAAAGGTTGAGAATCACTTCTGTCCGCAGCAAAATAATGTTTATGCCTGTGGATTCTGACGTTTCAAAGCAGTAAGTTCCTTCAATGTGCAAAGGGGCATTTGTACAGTTTAAATAATTTTCCGGCAATTCTTCATCGTCCTCAGATATTTCAGGGGGTTCCATTAAGTTGAACAAAATACCCAACAAATACTTTTTAACTTCAAATATTGTAGAATTAGAGCTCAACAAGTCAAACATTCTCCACATTGGACTTCCTGTCACATCTCCGTTTTGACATTTGCTTAGCAGGACGTGGTATCTAAAAATTACACGGAAAATGAAGGCTAAAATCTTGTTGTAGGCTTCAATACGAAGTTTACAGGGGTGAAAACGAACCTTTCATGGATACTCCAGACCATAAACAGTTTCAAAATCCAACTGACACCCCCAGTTGACGTTTCCGTGAGATTATCCAGTGCAGACCAGATGAAGACATCAAAAATTCTATTCAATGTTTCAACTTTCATGTCCAGTCTTGGAAGGGAACTGAAAAAGGCTACAATACAAAGCCTCCCAGCTTTCAGAGCAGCCTTTTTTTGTTCTTCGAAAACTTCATCGGGGATCTCATTCTCAAAGCTCTTTGGCCGAGGCTTCACAGACGAAGTAATAGCACTTACAAGATCACAGACACTATTAACTATTTGATCTAATATTGAAGGAAACTTGTAACGCCATATACGCAGAGCTGATGTCATCTTGTTGATTTTAATTTCGATGAGTTTTGGAGGAAGTTGTTTCACTGCATAAGAGCGAGATTGAATTAATATTCTTTTATCTTGAAAAGACTAGAAAATATGCACCTACATTATACTATGCATTATTTACTAACGTTCTTCAGGTAATCCCACCGTCAATGACAAATACTTCTTTGCATCATCCTCACAACATCCGGCCAGAAATCTTAGTACTTGCGCGCGACGTTCGCCTTTCATGATACGTTCCTTTCCAATCAGTATTCGGATTAGAATATCCATCAGTAGTGTACGCCTCTCTAACGTTTCATTTTCATATTGTTTATTCAGTGAAACATCAATTGCGTCCGTTCTAAACTTATGAAAGGTATCCATCGAGTCACTGTTGAGTATCTGATCGATGTCCTCCCTACGAAATGTAACATACGTGAAATATCAGCCAAGTTTTATCAAATAAAAGTTTCTAATAGTAAACGTACTTGTAGTTTTTTAGTTTGCTTTTGCGTTTCGCGAAGAGAAATTTCCACGCAGCCTTCTGGACGTCTGGAGGATATGTTAGGAACTTTAGAGCAGCTTCCCATAATTCGTGATTTACGTTTACAAGATCGCAGCCTTCCAAGAACTGCAACATTGGAATCAAAACCTTATGGTTCTCACGAGGTTGAACTAATTTGTTATCGATGTCATCGCTAGTGTTGATAGCACCCCCTCTGTAGACATAAAATAAGATTAAAACAAATTCTAGAGGGAACTAGAGTAATTCTGCTTACATTATAGCAGCTTCGACGAATCCCTTGATGTCAGCGTACTCTTTCCGGGACAATGGCTGGCCTTTTATAGAAACCCATAAATTGATGTTGTATTGGAGCAGATCTAGCTGCTCAGCCACTCCTGTGTAACCAGCGTCTGATTTTGGAAGCGCAAACGTCATAAGCGTTAGCCTGTCGAGAAAATCTGTGTAACACGGTAAGAATTTTTAAGTTTTGGAAAATTTGAGTAGATGTGTGTGCTATTTTAAGGAAAATCACCGATTGCAGATGTTTCATCATCGATTGCTGGTAGAATGCTTGTTATAACTTTATCTTCAAACCCTTCGATTAAAGATTCTTGATTCCTGCGGAAATGTGCCCCAAACACTTCCCAAAACTTAGCCATCTCTATATTCTTTCCTGCGTGACGGATAGCGTCGATACACGGGGTCCATATTAGGTTATAATTTGTGTACAACAACCCAAGTGAATATCTCACAACAAGCAGTTTCAGTTCTCCATCATAGTTTTCGCTTCCAACAATCACTTTGCATTCAGTGAGAATGGATTTCGCAAGTGAGCTATATTTGGAGTTCGTCAAGCTCATATCTTCCAGTTCCAAAAATTTTCCGAGCATTTCAGTCGTTTTATCGGATACTCCATCGACTAAATGTGTCGAGTTTTTCAGTATGGATAGGGTCAGCGCTCGAACCTTACGAAAATAATCCGTACAAAGTTAGATTGAATACCGCTTCAAGTTGTAAGACAATTTCAAAACACGAGATACTTACCATGCGAAATCCTGACATAAGATTTTCCGATAATATTCTCCAGTTCTTTGATACAAAATCTCTTAAAGTTTCCACTCCCTCTTCATTTTCTGTACTCTTCATGAGGTATACCAATGCATCTAAAACCTTCAAACTCCACACGCTAAACGATTTGCTGTACGTAGCACCTGTTGAAGTTTCAATCAGCGTTTCCAGCAATAATTTGGCTGGTATCCGTGTAAAAATCGCATGGCCCACAGGCATTTGACTAATAAATACTTGGATAGTGTATAAAATTGCTGGAAGCATATTTCCTAAGATTTCCTTCGATTTCAAGAGATGCTCTATAATTTTGATACAGGTTTCGTTACACTTTTCACAATTTTTGCTGTTGAGCCTTGAAAATACCAGAAGAAGGCGGGTAAAATAATTTCTGTTGGTTTCGACAAACACTTCACTTGTCATGTCATGTTCCAACTTAGAGAGTAGCCTGCAACTGTAACGGAATAAATTGTTAGAACCCATCCCTCTTCCTTGACGCATACAGATACAATTTTGCTAATGACTATAATCATTTTCTTACCAATCCCAAAGGCCGCCTTTTAAACAGTTCGCATTGAGCACGGTTAAGATTCGCTTGTGACTTTGGAAGTAATGCATAGGCGCACTGTTTCCAGAAAAATAATGATCTGTTGAGTTGGGTAGTTGCATGAAACCTCCTTGCTGAAGAATTGCTTCACTTAAACAATACACCAAAGTGTTCTTGCACTCTAACACATGCGAAGGTTTTTCAGTTCGCGCATAAGCGTGTACCACATTCTCCAAAAACATTCTAAAGTAAATCCTATACGAACGCAATGTTTGGTCAAGTGTTTCCAACATTTCGTAGGTTAGATCAGGATATTTCAAAATGTCTGTTATGACAGGCTGCAACTTGTCAAACACTTCCACGTCCAAACCAGAATATTTTCCCTCAATTAGAGTGACAACAATTTTACACAATAAATCACAGCTATCTTGAGTCTTATTTGAGGAAACTGCCTGGAGAACTTTGGCGCATTTTGCTACATCACTTATTTTTGTTGCATTATTCAGGCCGACTGCAGCAGCGTAAATAGATAATAGTTTAGTAGTGTTGGAAGTGCTTCCTACGTTTTCCGTCAACAACTCCTGTAACGTAAACCAGAGTTCAGTTTTAATAAATTAAAAGTTACCATTTAAAAATTAATAAAATGGGCTTACCTCTAGTAGAGATATAAGATTGTCACAGTTGGCCGGATTTCCGTGGTTTAACAATCGAACGGTTAAATGTGACAAGACATTTGTCCACATGCTTCGATCCTCAGCATCTTCCAGAGAAAACAAGAAACTGAAACAGTTCTTAAAAGGCATTCCGGGTCCTGTAAGCTTGATGGTTCCAGCTACGCCTTTGAAAATAGCGAAAAGTAACGTTGCGACTCCAACAACGTGCTGAAAACAACAATTGTCCCTATATAATATCCCTCGTACATCAGACAATACGGCCAAAAATACGTGTATAAATTTGGTTACCTCTGGATTTTTCCTCAAAAATACGTTGAACAGCAGCTTCAGAAATTTTTCAGGATGATCCCTGGCAAATTTTCCAGCGACAATTGAAAATGACTCACAAGCAAATATCACAACGTAAGTTTTCAGTTTTGGGTTGAGGAAACAAGAGAAGAGCTTCATGTGCTGCTGAAGGTCTTTAATAATTTGTCGACGAAGGTACTTGGACAAATACGCGTAGCATTTGAAGCTTGCCTCGATGATATTTGTGCTCTTGGACTCCATCACAATATGGATGATTACTTTCACAAATGCTTCAAAATGAGGGTAGAAATCCTCTCCCAAATCTCGAGCCAACGCTATCGTGAGTCTGTAATCATAATATTTTGTTGTGAATCAGAAATCATTTAGGTCAAATCTATTTACATTTTCGGGTCTGGAGGGTTGTAAATACAAAACTCACGCAAATGCTGGCTCAAATGATGCCACATTGCTTTTAGTTTCCAGATGTTCCAGGAGCGCCTTGGCTAGTCGATCCTTTTGAAGGATAATCTGCGTCAGACTAAGCGTTTCAGTGCCAATATTGCACAGGAGGTCTGCAAAGGTTTCCGTTCTGTTAAGGTCAACCCATTTCTCAATTTCCTAAAAACACAAATCCTTAATTAGATGTGTTCACAGTAATGTTTGTTTCCAAAAATATGTAGACCAATACTTGAGAGAAGTAAGTCTCCTTTCCCTCAAGCTCCTCTGCCCTTCCATCTCGTATGGATAAGTTAACGTTGACGCTAATTTGTCGTAGCTTTTCCTCAAAAGTTTGGAACTGTATTGCAAACGGATAATCATATTTAGTGGCCATTCAGTTGCTCACAAATCACTAATAAAGTTAATTAGCAGTAATATGCTTACCCTGAAGGTGTTATCCTCCTTATGCCTTGTTGTTGTTCGCTTTCCCATTTTGTGAGAAGTTTGCTTATTTGACACAGATTTTTTCTCTAAACTACCATTCAAGCCTACTTCTACATGCTACTGAGTCTAACTAACAAAATAACAATAGAATTTTTAACCTAAACTTTAAAAATTTAAGCCGGATAACACATTAATGTACACGTTTGTAGATTCTGTCACATGTGCATCCTTTCCTTAACATCACACGTGTGAGCATTTGCATCAAATTGTTTCGTACATTGGGGCAGTGTGAATCTTGAAAGAGCGCAGAATAGCATCGCATGAAAAAAACCTTGCGCGACGTGAATTTATCATGCAAGCTTGCAAAAGTTATGTTTGCGTGGTGTTGGTGCAAAATGTTAATCAAAATCGAAATACAACTATTTTACATGCGAACCATTTTCTTATATTTGAACATTAGCTTGAAGTGGAATTAATCTTGATGATTTGGTATTTAATTTATTTGACTCATTCATTTCAGGAGTTATCACAAATTCACCAGAATTTTTGAACGTTTCAACATTTCAATTTTGTCGGCTTCATAAGCGTCACCCGAAAAGTTATATGACCATTGTCTGTTCGTCGTGGAGAAGATTTTCCGGAGGCTTACATCATAGATTTGCTTTCATTTCTTTTCCTTTAAAAATGATAGAAACATGTGCATAAAATTTTCCGCTGTTAGAAATATTAACACGTAAAGAACACTACGATGCCTTGGAACAGAATTGTTACCATTGTGAGAGGAGTTGTTGTGCAGCTTGTATTGGGACAGCAATTTTTCGGCCGTATGCTACAAGGGCTCCTTACAGTAGGCAATGGTGGCAATCCTTTGGAACAGTTGCATTTGGTAGGGGGAAGGGATGGAGATATCAGAGGGTTGCAGGTATCATTAGGTTCCTCGTTGCACTGTTTCGGAGCTTCTTTCTTCTCGCATTCGTCTACCGGTGGTGGTTCTTTTTCACACGAAGCAGCTGCAGGCTTGTCAGCATCACAAGTACATGGTTTGCCAATCATAGGCTCGTTAGACTCGCAACATTTTCCAGAAGTATTGTTATTTTTGTCATTCTTCTCATCTCGTGGCATGTATCCAGCACATTTGAATGTTGCCGTATCAGGGATCTTGCCAGGCGGAAGTTCTACTTTACTATCTTCAAATGACAGGCAATTCTGTGAAATTTTAAATCAAAGAAGTCATGAAGCAGAGCCAGAAATAAAAGGGATACATTAAAAGTATAATTGAAATTTTAGGGAGATAGTTCACCTTATCTGCCATCTTTATGTCGAGACGTCAGTACGTATGGAATGTAATGTAGGAATACTGCTAATTTAGGTTGCAATAAGCAAACGACAAAATTCTACCGATTCTACTGAGCATCACGTAAATCAGCAAAACATCAGAAAATGCGCTTGTATTGGTATGGCTACTTATCCGCTTATTAACCATAGGAAGTTGTGCTAGTTTTTGCCGTTTTTGCTATGTAAAGAACTACATTATTACTATTTCCGTTATAGAGCTGATAGAGCTAATCCTTCAATTTCAATTCAATCAAAATGTGGAATGCTTTATGTCTATTTTTATGTCTGAAATCTTCTTCAACTTCTTATTTCTTAGCGTTAAATTTGGCTTCTGTACAAAAAATATTCGCTGCTACAACATCCATTTTGCTCCCAAATGACTTTCCAACCAAAAGTACAAATTTGACCCGTCCGTAGTATATTTTTAACATTTCCTTGATCAAAACACTTTTCAGTACCTTGATAATTCTTTTCCTTGAACATAACGCTCAAAAAAAGTAATCAAAATCTTAGCAGCAATAATACTAACACGATAAATATACGAGATCCACTTATAGCTATCTTTGCCCACGTCTATATAGTAATCAATGCATCTTACTCAATACATTCACATTCAATGCAACGCTAGTCGTTACTGAAAATCGGGTTAAATTTGGAGTTGAAAGCTGCCCAATTAAATGAAAGACTCTGACAATTTAAATCGCCCGAATTTCCATATAACGTCACTATAAATCTCTTCGTTGCGGGAGTAAAAGTCGAACTTTTCCATTTAAAAGTGTGTTTGAAGAGCAATAAGACTGACAGTCTCGGCAAACTTATTAGCATGATAGTATTCATCGTCCTATACTGCTCATGCAGTGCTAAACTATCAAAGGGTATTATCTATATAAAAAAATCCAACTTTTTAACAAAGTTGTTTACACACATGAGCAGTGATTTACTCGTTGTAACAACATCTCAAATCGTTCCATCTATTTCTTCCATTCGACGAGGCGAGAATGGAATGCAAAATATGTCAGTCAACCTTATCGACTCGAAGCCTCAAATAAACAGCCTCGTTTTTCTCAAACTCGTCCAGCATAACGAATTGAGTAGACAGAGGCTGTGACACAGCATGTTTACATGAGTTTCCGTTTTTTTTATTCTCTCGACATGCATGACTGCACCACATCTACAAGCTCGAAAATACCAGGTCCAATTTACGAATTCTTTCTTTCCAAGCTATAAATTTCCTGACGTACTGACAAGACAAGTCTTTTGCTTACCTTACTTTGAAGAGATTTTTAGGCATCAAAACTGAAAATTGTAAATTTCAAGTTGAAAGTAAAGGGTTTCCTTTTTAAGCTTAGAGCTCAGATTACATGGCTCAGTTTCATATTATGCGGGTACATATTTCGGAACATGTTTCGAACATTATTACCGTTTTGCATAACATTCTTTGCTCAGTTCACATTTGCGTTATGACTAATCAGTGTGCAGTCTTTCCTTGAATGTGAGCAAGCAACAGACAGCGCCTTTGGCATAGATCATCATACAAAAAGTTATCTTTAGGTTTAAACAGTTTATTCATAAAT